>MU400950.1:0-19224 GCA_022578965.1 Xylaria sp. FL1777 | reverse complement strand
TAATACTAAATTAGTACTTAAACTTTAGTACTAATACTAATACTAATTTAGTACTACTAAAATTAGTCCTTATACTAAGTACTAATTTTTCAACCTTGGTTATTAGGTTTAATTATTAATAACTTTACAACTAAAGCATTTATTATTAAAAATTAATTAGTTTTTAATTTATTACTTGTTTTTATATTTTTATTATAAGTTTTTGCATTATAGCTAGTTTTGCTATACTGTTTATATTGTTGCTAGCGTAGCAAACTTAGCTTATTACTACTATAACTTTTTAACGTTTATGATTATATTAAGTTCTGCGCATTTTTTTAAGCAATTAAATTAGTTGCATTTTTTATAGTAAAACTATTTTCGTTTTATAGGCGCTTTTTTTTACTTTTTTAGCGTTTATTAAGTACTTTATTTGTTTTATAAAGCTTTTAGTTTTTATTGTTTATAAATGTTAATTAATGCGCTAACATTTAATTTAACTTTGCAAGCTAGTTAATAACGTTTAAAATTAGCTTTAAGAAGCTTTTTTAATAATTAAAGATTTAATTTTTAATAAAAGTTAACTGCATGCTTGCTTTTTTAGCGGTTTTTAGCGTATAAAAAACCTAAAGTTTAAGCAAGTTATTAGTATTAAAAATTAGCGTTAGTAATTATAACTACATATTTAGCTTTAAAATTAATGCTTGTAAATTATAAAAGATTAATTTTAACTTTTAAAAATCTTTTAAAATATTTAATTTTGTAAAAGTAGCAAAGTAAGCTTTTTTAAACGTAATAAAAAACTTAGGCTTAATAATGTAATTAACGTATAATTTAATAAATTTGTTAATTTAATAACTGTACGCTTGCTTTAACGGACTATAAAGCTTAATGTTAAATAGTTAAGTTAAATATAATAAATAAAAAAGCAAAGCAATAGTTATAATGTTTTGTTTTTTGCAAAACTTTTTAAATTTAGCTAATATATAACTTTTGTGCTAGTTTAGTACTAATAATTAATATATGCTTTTTTAGAACGGCTAAATATGTTTTTTAAAGTGTTTTGCTTATTTTAATTTTATATTATTGTTTGTTTATTTATTAGAACTAGTATTAATTACTTAATCTGTTAAAAAATTAATGTTTTTATACTAATGCTAAAAATAAAAAACGCTTTAAAAAATAATATATAAAAAAATAAATAAACCATATAAATTAATAAAACAAATTACTATTAACTATTCTTTATTATTAAGCTATACTGCTTTATGCTTTTTATGTTAATTAGTATATATAACAATTATATATATATAGATTTAGCTTATTATAAACCTAGTTTTATTGAAGTTTTAAATATTTTTATTTTAAATGCTATATTGCAATTTTATATATATATAACGCTTAAACTATGCACTAATAATTTTTGGATTTTCGCATAATGCTTTTTAATAATTATAAGTATACATAAACTGCAATTTAAGCTTTTTATAGCAATTAACGAAGTTATAAGCTTAATGCTTACTAATAAGCAATATGTTTTGCAAGTTATATAAAAAATTAGCTATATTTTTTATAATAGCATAAGCAAAAGAATATTTTTGCTTATTTAGATTAATAATATACTTAAAAAGAACTTTTTTTTTAATTAAATCAAGTTTATATATATTAGCGCGGGTTTTGTTTTGTGCGGTGCAACCGTTTATTTTATAACATATAGTGCTCTTAGAAAGTTAATAGATTTTACAAGCGCATTAAATGCTAATTTTTAGCCTAAAATTAATAGCTTAAATAACAAGAAGTATTTTAGCTTTTTTAGTTTTATTAAACATTATATTGTTAAAAAATTATTATGCAATAAAGTTAAAGCAACGCGTTTATAAAAAAAGTGCGTTGCTTGCTTAAATATATCGCTTGCTTATAAACCACATTATTACTTTTTAATTATATTTTAAATATTTTGCGTTTAAATTTTTATATAATAACTTATTACTATAACTGTTTTTTTTACTAGCTTAATAAGCTTTTAATGCAAAAAATATACAAACAAATTAAAACTTAAGCTATAATTATATTTATAATGCTTTATATTGCTAAAAAAACATAATAACTATATGCTTTTTTTTTAAGCTTTTATAATTATAAATTATTTACAACTTGTTTTTTGTGATTTTTGTTTATAAATCTTATTACTTTAAGGTTTTCTAAGCTTACTATATTTATTACATTAAATAAAAAAGCATATTTTTTGTTTTTTATATAAATAGCTATTTTTTTTAATTAAACTAAAGCTATTAAATTTAGCAAAATTATTAATATGCTAAAACAACAAATTATTACTAAAAAATAATTTACTTAATATAAGTAAATTTAAAATAAATTTTAGCCAAAAAAACAATTTTAGTAAGCTTAGTAGTAAAATATTTTAAAAAAAGCAAAATACTTAAATTAAAAATAAATGTTAAAACAAAAGCACTAGCTAATTTAAAAAGAAAGCATGCTTACAAAATAACCTTTTAAATAAGCAAAATAATATTAACTAAAACAAACTTAATATTAACTATATATTATTAAAAAGTAAATATAAAAGTAATAATTTATATTTATTTAAATAAAGCAATAAAAAGCTAAATTGCTTATGCTATTTTTATATTTATTTGTATAACTAAAGCAATTAAGTAATAAGTTAACAATTTTAATTAATTATGCTATAAATAATACTAAAGGCAGTTTTAAATTTAGTTTAACTAGCAATTAAAAAGCGTAAGCTTAAAAAAAATCAAAACAGTTAAACAGCTTTAAAAAAAGAATTAAAGTTAGGTTTTAGCTTAAGAATTAACGTTTATACAAGCTAAAAAAAGCTAATATTATTAGCATTAGTTCGATTTAAGTAAATCGCATTATTACTTTGCATTTTTTATAGTAGCTCGCAAAAACTTCATGTTTTATAAAAGCAAAAAATAATTAAAAAGGTTTAAAAGTAAACAGCAAAAATATTTTTAAAAGCATTAGCATTATTAATGCTATAAAAAGCAAACATACTAAAACAGCTATTACTAATAAAAGCAAACAAGCTTAAAAAAGAGTTATTATTATTAAAAAAATATAAGTAATATAATTAAGCAAAAAGGTCAGAAATTATATTTTAGCTAAAGCAGCTTAATAACTTTAAAACGTAGTTAGTTTGCTAGCGTTTTTAATAATAATAAAGATTATTAAAAATAAAAGCGTAAGTATAGCTATATTTAAATCGTAAAGCTATTAATTATAACACGTAATAAAACATTAAACGTTAAAGTTTTTTTAATAGTATAGCAAATATAATATAATAATATAACAGCTATATAAAATAGCATAAAAAAGCAGTACTTAGGTTTACTAACAATTTTTTTTTAGGCTAATAAAAAGCCAAGAAAAGTTATGCTTATGTAAAGTTATGCTAGTGTAGTAATTCTTTATGCTAGTGTATTAATTGCTATTTTTAAAATTTATATTTATATAAAACGCTTAAAAAGCTTTATATAAATGCTAAATTAATATATATTAAAAACTTTTAACTTATGTTATATATAACTTTAGTATAAACTTTTTGTTTAAAGAATTTTAAAACTAAGCTAAAATTATAAGTATAAAATATTAAAAAATGCTTATTAAAGCTTACTAAGTTATTAATAAAATAAAAAAAGCATATAAATCTTTTTATTATATATAATAATTTGTATTACTTAAACAAACGGCTTATTAGCTATGCTAGTAGCTATTTAGTAAGACTTTATATAAGTGGAAACCTTTTTTGGGGCAAAAACTACCTATATATGCAAAGTATGCAACAGTTTTGCTACAGATTTTATTAATTTGCTGCTTTTTTTATATAATACTCTGCTTTAAATCTTGTATGCTAAGTTAGTAGCGCTTTTACTTTGTAATACAAAGGTATAAAAATTAGCGCGCTAATAAAAAGGTTTTCTATTAATTAGTAATAAGGATGCTTTTTTGCTAGCTTTAAGTTCTGCAAGCTATAAACAATATAGTGTTAAATAGATTTCGAGCACTATATAGCGCTATATTCTTTATAAATTGCCTAGCGCTAAGCAGTAAGCTTTAAGTTCTAATTATGCTAAAAATACGGGCTGTTTGCTACATAAAAGAACTAGTGCTTATGTAGCATTAGCAACAAAAGCTAAAGCTGCTCGTTTTTATAGTAGCTAATATACTAAGTTAATTATTTATGTTGCTACACTAGCAAAAAAGCAAAGTCCCTAGACTTTTAGCTTAGCTATTTAACTTTTAATTTTTATGCCTTTAGTGCAGCAAGCATGCAGTTTAAACTAAGCTAAAGGCAATTTTATTATATATATAATATATTAAAAGCTAAACTAAGTTATTATATAAAAAATAAGTTAATTTTATAAATAGCAGTTAAAGCTTTAAATAATATTACAAAGCTTAATAGCTTAGTTTTAATGCTTTTTATATTTAAAGCATATTTAAAAGTTAATTAAAACTTTTTTTTTTTGCTAAATATTGTACAAAAAGCTAAAACAGTTAAAAAAGCTATAAACCTGCTTTATAAAAAACAAGCAAAAGTTAAAATTAGCTATATAACTTATAAACGTAATAAGCTAGCTTTATATAAAGTATTATTTTTACCTTTATATAATAAAGTTTTTATATAGCATAAAAAGCAAAGCTAAAAAAAACTATACAAAATATAGTTAATTAAGAAACTTAATATAATTATTAACTTTATAAATAGCTTAATTTGCTTTAAATAAACATAAGTTAAGCTATATTATTATATAACTAAATATACTTTAATAAATAATAAAAAAGAAAACATAATTACTATAAAACTAGCTATATAAAAAAAACGCAAAAGACTTAAAAAAGCTAAGAACTTTTTTATAACGTTTATATAAAACATTAATAACTTGTTTTTAACTTTAAAAAGGAAACAAAACTATGCTTTAGCAGTAAAGTTACATAAAAATAGCATTATTAGCACTTTTAGCGCTTTATTCGAAAAATTAAACGCTATAAAAATTAATAACCTTATTATATAAAGTGTTTTTTAGTTTATAAAATATAACTTAAATAAACATAATAATACTTAGATTTTTAAGTTTTGCTTTATACGAAAAATCAAAAAAAAAACAATTAAACTATATAAAAAGTTTAAATTAGTTATATAAAGCTATAATAATACAAAAAAAACTATACTAATTTAATTGCTAATAATTTAGCAAATAAGTTAATAGCTATTATTAGCTTTAAGCTTTTTGCTAATTTAAAACTTTAATCCTTTAAGCAAGCTTTAAAATATTATATAAGCATACATATAATTAAAAAACAAGCTTGCATAAAAAATCTTTATATAACTATTTTTTAAACTTGTTTTAAAGTATTTTAAAAAAACTATTATATAAATTATATAACTATTATATAGCTTAGTTAAATTAAAGCTATATTAGTTTAAAACTTATTATTAATATTACTATAAAAAACTTAGTATAGTAGTTTTTATATATAACTTATGTTTATTATTTATATTAAAACTTTTATATACATTTAACATTATAAGTTTGCAAATAAATAATATGTTTACTTTTACTATATTTAAATTTTTAGCGAAAGAAAAACATAAATTATATAAAGTAAAGTTTTATGCAAAACTAAAAAAAACTTTATAACAAATTTACTTTATTAAATTTAATAGTGAAATAAAGTAGTGTAATTGCGCAAAATTTATTATGCTACTTTAATTACAAGAAAATAAGTTATAACTTATGCATTTAAGCAATTAAGCTATATATAAATTAAAGAATAAAACAATTAATTAAAGGGCTATTTAATAATATAAATAAAGCAACTATAGCTATTTTTTATAATAATATGTGTGTTAGTTAAATTTATACTTTAAAGTTTAACGTAATACTTATATTTATATTTTTATTATATAACTTAGCTTAAACTTATTTTAATTAGCTTGTTAGCTTATTTAACTACTTTACTTTACTTTAATCTTTTTTTATTAAAATATAGCTGCTTTTAGTTTATTTTAATATTTATAATTATAAAGTTTTTTATATTTATTAGCGTTTTTTAAACAAAGTTAATATTTTTTTTTGTTTATTTAGTTTTATAAGTTTTTTTTTATTTTTTTACTATGTTTAAAAATAGCTTAAGCTTTAGTGCTTATAAAAGCATTATAGCTTTATTAAAACTAGTTTTAGCTTTTTTACGTATTTAAATATTTAAGCAAAAGCTTTTAAAAATACTTAGCATTTTTTTTATAAAAGTGTTTATAAAAAGTTTATACTTTTTTTTTTTTAAACTGCTAAGCTTAGCTAAGTTTTATATTTAGCTTGTTATATTTAAAAAAAAAATATTTGTAAAAATATTTGTAGTAAAATAACTTTGTACTTTTAAAACGTTTTTATATTGCTTATAATAGAACTTTTTCAGTATAATTATTAGTTCTTTTTGCTAAAAACTCTTTTTGCGCTTTAAAGTAAAAAGTAATAAAAAAACAAACCAATTAACTTTTAGTTTTTTTTTAGCGTTTTTTTTTGCTTTATATATTTTTAATGCTTAATAATAAAAAAGCTAACTTATTAAATTTAAAGAAAGTTGCTTTTAGTACTTATAAAAGTTTATAAAGCTTAGTATTTATTATAAGCAATAAACGCAAATCTTTTTATAACTTAAAGCTAAAATGCTTTTTAAGGTTTTTTTTTAAAAATTAAATAAACTATTTATAACTTTTTTAATTATTAATACTTTTTTTTAAATACTAGCTTATTAAGTTATAAAACACATAGTATAAATATAAAGCTTTAATAAACCTATATATATAGTTATTGCGCTAACAAAAGTAAGAAAATATAAAATAGCTTAATATAACTTTTATATTAAAATGCTTTCTTATTTAATACTTTTGTAATCTTTAAAATATTTATTTATTATTTTTATTAATAATATGCTTAAAGTTTAAAATATATGCTACTTTTAAAATAGTATTAATAAAAATAGTAATTTAGTAATTATTTAAGCAATATTTTATTATAAAATATTTTATTTAAAAAGTTTTAGCAATTATTATAGCTTATTTTACGTTTTATTAATCTATAAAGAAATTTTTTATAAATTAGCTATATTTAGGTTTAATACTTATTTTTAAAGTTTTAGCTCTTTTATTTATATATAGCTAAAGTAATACGTTTAGCAAAGCTTTTATTTTATGCTTATTTAGTTATTTTTTAGCGTTTAGCTTTATAAGAATATTTGTAATATAAACAGCTTTAATTTTTTATTTTATTATGTTTACTTCGTAAAGGTTTTTATAGTAGCTATAAATAGCAAGCTTTTTTTAGTAATTTAAATAGCTTTGTTTATATTAGTAAATTCTTTTAGTAGTTATTTGTTGTTTTAAAAAAAAAGTCTTTAGCTATTGCTTTTTATTATTTTTATGTATTGTTTTTAAAACTTTACTTAGCAAAAAACAATAAACTAGTTTTTAATTATTATAAAGCTTTAGCTTATTAAAATGTTTTAAGTTATTGTTTTTTTAATAATTATTTAAAGCCTTTTTTATTAGCAGTTTTTTTAAAAACTTTATAAATAATAATTGCAGAATATTTAGTTTTTGTGTTATAGGTTTTTATTTTTTATATAGTTTTAGCTTTATTATTAAAACTATTAAAGATTTTATAAACTTAACGTTAAACTTATTAAAGCAAAAATTATTATTATTATAATGTTTTTTAATTTTAAATAAGTACTATATTAATATTATAAAACCTTTTATAGCTATAAATCTTAATATTTAGCTTATAGCTTATAAAAATGCTTTTAAATATTTATTTTTTAGTGTAATTATATAAAATAGCGTTTTGTTTACGTTTATTAAACGGTTTTATGCAGCAAAATATGCTATAAAAGCTTTTCTTTAAAAATTAAGCGCTTTTTTATTAAGCAACAAGTTAAAAATATAAAGAACTTTTGTTAAGATTACATATAATATAAACTGTAATAACTTGTATATAAGCTAATATAATTAGCGCATAAACTACTAAAATTAAAGCTTAAACCACTTATAGCAGCATTAATGAGTTAGCGCTTATAATAGGCCTTATATATTCTATTTTAACCTTTAAGCTTTTTTTTTTTTCTTTTTTTTTTCTTTAGCTTAAAATCTTTGTTTATAATATTAATACACTAGCTGCTATGCTATTTAACTAATTATAACACTATTTTAAGTTTACTTTTTTATTATTAAGCGTTTATTAAGTATATAATTATTTATTAATTTATTATTAGCTAACAAATAATAGATTAAGCTATTTTTTACCTTAGTTTTACATTTAACTTTAATTAATATAACTTAAAACCTAAAATTAAAACTAAAAGCGCTTATGCTTTTAAGAAAGCAAAACTTAGTTTTAATTATAAACTTAAAAAAATTTTAAAGATTAGCATTTATTATTGCTTTAAACTATATATTTTTAAAAGATTTTATATTTAACTGTAATAAACTTATTATATATTAATATAACAGGTTTGCTTTTAAAGTCTTAATTTGCAAGTAATAATATAATTTTTAGCAGTGGTTCATTAAAGAGGTTTTTAAAGTACTTTTATTACTATGCATTAATAAAGGTTTTAAGGGATTAAAAATAATAAATGTATTAATGCTTAGTAGTTATAAAAAATTAATAGCTAAAGAATTAAAACTAAGTAAATAACTAAATATAAAAAGTATATAATTATATAAATAATAAAAAAGTAAAAAAAGTAAAAGCTTTAGCTTAATAATGTAATAGTTAAACGTTTAGTTACTTTTTACTATATATGCTTTTTTTTTATATATAGCTAAAAGTTATTAGTTTGAATTTAGCTTATGCTTTATAGTTTATAGTTTAAAAGCTAAGCTTTAGTTATTAGTTTTTGCTATATTAACTATATAACTTTTATATTATATTTAATTTTTTATATAATATAAAATAAGCTAATTATAAACTTTGTAAAAATGTTTGCTTGCTTGCTTTAAGCAATTATTAGTATGCTTTTATATAATTTTTAGCAAAATAAAAAATTAAAAATATTTATTGCTTAAGCTTTTTATAACATAAAATAATAAAAACAATTTAAATTTATTAAAATTAATAACTTTAATAATATTATAGCAAAACATAAAAATAAACAAACTTAATAGTACTGCTTACTTAAGTAATAAACTAATAAAAATAGCTAATTAAAAGCTATAACTATAATAGCTGCTATATTTTATAAAGTTAAAAAACAGCTAAAAGCTATAGCTAAGCAAGCTATACGTTATTTTTAAAGTTAAACGCAAACGTTTAAAAAACGTTACAAGCAGGTTTTTAGCTTTGCAAAGCTTTGCAGAGCTGTTTTTTGCTTGGTTATATAAAAAGAAAAACCGCGCTACTTAGTAGCACAGCAAATAATTAACAAAAAAAAAAAAAAAAAAAAAAAAAAAAGTAAAAACTTTTTTTAAATTATTATAAGCTTAATAAGCTTTAAATTATTATAAGCTTAATAAGCTAAATAAGTTATTATATAATTTAGCTTTAGTTAGCAAAAAAAAAGTGCAAAGTATATATAAAAGCATTAAGCTGCTTTAAAAGCTACTTTTATGCTAATTTTATAATATTATTTCTTTTTTTTTTAAATTGTTATTTTAATAATTTTCTATAAGTATTTTTTTTTTTTTTTTTTTTTATATATTAAAATGTTAAAGCGTATTAAAAGAACTAACTGCTTATTTAAAACAAAGCAAAAATTTGTTTTTGCTTTTTTTATTAATTTTATTAGCTATAAAGTTATGTTTTGTTTTTGCTGCTTTAATTAATTATTAACGTATAAAATAATAAATAACGTGTTTTGTTGTTTTAAATGTATATGCGCTAGTTGTTTTTATAATAAATCGAAAGTTTTAATTAACTTAATTAATAATATAGTTTTTAAGCACTATTGTTTTAAAAAAAAAAAGAAGCAAGCAAAATAATAGCTACTTTTAGTTTAAAAGAAATTAAAACAAGCTTAAAATAGCTTTAATTTTGTTTTAAGCAAGTTAGTTTAGCTTTATATATAAAAACGTTTTTTAAAAGCAAAAAGTATTAAAATAGTTTAGCGAAAGCTTTAGTCTTTAAATAAATTAAACAAAATAAAACGTATTAAAAAAAAACAAAAAGCGTTAGCAAAAAAGCAAAAATAACAAAAAAAGCAAGCTAAAGCAATGCAAGCTGCTTTATTTAAGTTTAATTAAAATTTTTTAAGCGTTTTTTTTAAAGCCGACTTTTTTTTTTTAGTTTTAAGCAGTTAAAATATTAGCAGTAAAACTAATTTATAATTATTTTAGCAGTTTTTAAATGTTTTTTAGGTTTTTAAGTATTATTAGTATATAAGTATTTTTTTTATTTAATAAAATACTTTAAATTATTGTTGTTTTAATAAAAATTTAGTATACTTTTAACTTTATAAACGTTTTAATTTGTTTTTATTTTTAGTTATGTTTTAATAAGTGTTTTAATAAATGCTAGTTTTAGTAAAAAAATGTAAAAAATAAGGTAAATTTGCATATTTTTTAATAATAATAGTTTATAGTTACTGCATCCCTTAATTGACTTGGCCACCCCATTGAATGGGCCACCTAGGCTTGGCGTACCACCCACACCAAATTTCTATAGCGGGGTACTAAAAAGCCATTATGGTTTTCTTTGAATAACTTCACCAATACTAATCGTACAGCCATATAATTGGTATTTTTGGAATCCTTATTGAAAAACGCATCTGGTAATATTTTCTATAATTTTATAGCTATTTTCCCTACAGCGGTACAGCAAACCACGCTAAATTTTAGCGTGGCTTTTTATACAGCCCGTAATAAAATACCTACAAAATTGTAATAAACACTGGTAGATGCGCTCTTAAGTTAGAATTCCAAAAATACCAATTATATGGCTGTACGATTAGTATTGGTGAAGTTATTCAAAGAAAACCATAATGGCTTTTAAGTACCCCGCTATAGAAATTTGGTGTGGGTGGTACGCCAAGCCTAGGTGGCCCATTCAATGGGGTGGCTAAGTTAATTAGGGGATGCGTTAGTAAAAAAAATAATTTCTTTAATTTTAAAAAAACTAAGCTTTTTAAATTTTAATTTGTTGCTTAGTTGTTTTGTTTTAATTTAAAGAATATTAATGTTTGCATTTTGTTTTTGTTATAGTAAATAAACTTTGTTTTTTTTTTAAAAATAGGTTTTTTAGTTTGTTTTTTGTTATAATATATTAATATTTATTGTTATAAAAACTAAAAACGTAGTTATAGTTTAGCTTATAATGTTTTAATTTTTATTATAATAGTTTTTGCTTAAAGTATTATAGTTAAAATAGCAAGTGTTTTCATTAAGGTTTTTTTTGTTTTTTAATAGTTGTTTATTGTTCATAAATAGCTTTATGCAAAAATAAGTTTATATTTTTGTTTATTAATATATTATATAAAATTTATATTATTAATAATAGTTTTATTTAATTGTTTTATTAGTAATTAATATAACTTTATAAGTATTATTTTAATATTTAGTTTAGTTTTTTTGTTTGTTTATTAGTTTATAAGTAGTAAGCAGTTAAAAACTTTAGTTTAATATTAATAAGTTTAAAAAAATTAGTTTTAAACTTAAAAATAAATAGCTTATTTTAGTTAAAAACGATTTTTTTTAATAGTTTATGTTTGTTTAAATATTAGCATATAAAAGCATATATAAGTTATTTAACTATTATATTTCTTTTAAATAATAAAAAGTAAGTATACTTAGTAAATCTATTAATAATAACTTATATTTTATTATATTGTATTTTTATAACTAAATTAATTAATAAAAGTAGTCCTATAATAAAATTTTAAGCAATAATATATTATGCTTATTTAAATATTTATATAAGTTATAGCAGTTTATAAAGCTTATATTAAGCTACTTTAGCTTTATTGCAAATATTGCATTTTTTTATAATAGATTTAACTATATTTTATAGTTTTAAAAAATCGTATTTTTTTTATAGTTATTAAACTATTTTTGTTGCTTTTTAATATTTATATAATAAATGTTTATAAAATTTTTTAAGAAATTTGTTTTATAAAAATTTTAATAAATAGATTTTACGTTTATATATTAGCTTGTTATTTTTTGATTTTTTGTGTTTTTATAGCTATATTAACTTTTTTAAGTTATAAGCTTATTATAGCTATATATTTATAAGATTTTTAAGTATAACTTTAACTTTTAAGCTTTTATTTCTTTAAAAATATAATATTTAAATGTTTTTTTTTAAAACCTTAAATCTTTTTTAACTTTGTTAATTAAGTATGTTTGCTTAAATATTTTTTTTTCTTAATGTAATATATTTTAAAGTTAAATTTAGAAAAAAAAACTATTTAGTTTTTATGTTGTTTAGTAATTTTTTATGTAGTTATAAATTTTATTAGGTTTTAATAATTCAAGTAGATATTAATTAGCTTTATAGTTTTTATAAAAAACAGTTTTTATTTTTTAAATGCTATAATAATTATAAATAGTTCTTTGTTATATATAAGGTATTATAATGCTATGTTTTATAGTGCTTTAAAGTAATAAGCTACTAAATGCTATTTTTTGTTGTTTTTTAGTTGTTTTAAAACTTTTGTAATTATATTATTTAAAGCATTTATTTTTAGCTTTTTTTTTTTATAGATTAAATAGTTTAATTATAAAGTTAAAAATAACTTTTAGTTTTAGTTCTTTAAAAGCTTTTTAAGCTTTTTTTAAAATTAAAAAGGATTCTTTTTATATTTTTTTTTATATACTTTATAAAATAAAATGTTATTTTTTTAAAGTTCTAAATTAACATTTAAATATAGTTTAAAAATTTTAATGTTTATTATATGTTCGTAATAATAGCTAAGTTAAATATTTTTTAGTTTTATATTATATTAATTTTTAACTATTAAATCTATATTTGTTTTAAAGTAATTATAAATTTTAAAAAATTGATTTTTTATATATATTATATATACTTTTTTATGTTAAGTTATAATTTTGCTTATTTAAGTATTTTTAATACTTAAGTTATATGTTTTTTATGTTTTTTTAATGTTTTAAAATAAATTAAAATATTATTTAAGTAAATAAACATAAATTTGTTTAAAAGCTTTTATAAAATCGTTATTATTATGTATTAAAAGCTAGCTAATATATTTTATAGTTTTTATAATATAATTATATATTTATATAATTAATTTGTATTATTTAGATAAACGGCCTATTGGCTATACTAGTAGCTATTTGGTAAAACTTTATATAAGTAAAAACTTTCTTTAAAGCAAAAACCACTTATATATACAAAGTATGCAACAGTTTTGCTATAGATTTTATTAATTTGCTGCTTTTTTTATATAATATTCTGTTTTTTTAAATCTTATACGCTAAGTTAGTAGCGCTTTTGCTTTGTAATGCAGGGGTATAAAAATTAGCACGCTAATAAAAAAGTCTTTTATTAATTAGTAGTAAAGGCGCCTTTTTGCTAGCCTTAAGTTTTGCAAGCCGTAAATAATATAGTGTTAAGTAAATTTTAAGTACTATATAGCGCTATATTTTTTGTAAATTACCTAGTGCTAAGCAGTAAGCTTTAAGTTCTAATTACGCTAAAAATACAAGCTGTTTGCTATACAAAAAAACTAATGCTTATGTAGCATTAGTAGCAAAAGCTAAGGCTGCCTGTTTTTATAGTAGCTAGTATACTAAGTTAATTACTTATGTTGCTGCACTAGCAAAAAAGCAAGGTTCTTAAACTTTTAGCTTAGCTATTTAACTTCTAATTTTTATGCCTTTAGTGCAGCAAGCGTACAGTTTAAACTAAGCTAAAAGCAAACTAACTTTTGCTTTAAAGCAAAGCAACTGCAAACTAAGCAAAACTTAAACTCACAACTTTAAAAAAAGTAGCTAGGCGTATGCCACTGCGCTACTAGGCTTATATATTTATATAGTTTATATATTGTTTATATAGCAGTTTTTTATTTTTTTCTTTTAGTTATTTTAATAGCATAATATTTATTTGAAATATTAACTGCTATAAATTACTTTGCTTAACTAATATATTTTTTTATTGTTATTAATAAAATAAAAAGGTATTTATTTATAATAGTAGTTATATTTAATAGTTAATAATTAATTATTATTTATTATATTAGTTTTTTTTTTTATTAATTAGTTATTTTTTATTTTTTATTTTAAGTATTAGTATTATAAAATATTTAGCAAATAACTAAAACTTTTTTAGGAATTTTTTTGCTAGATTTTTTTAAATGTATTTTTATAAAACGTTTGTTTTATTTAAGCTTATATAATATACTTAATAAAGCTTTAGTTAATATTTCTTTTTAATAAAAATGTAGTAGTTTTATAAGCTATATTTAAGAAGTGTTTTTTTTTTTTTTTTAAATAATTTATAAAATTTATAATATACTTTTAGTATTTTGTTTAGGATTTTTTTTTTGCAATTTTTCTAATTTTTTTGCTTTATTTTTTATTTTTTTAATTAATAGTTTTTGCTTTTTATTAAATTAAAAGGTTATTAGTTTTTAGCTATAATATTTTTAAAATAATGTTATAATTAAATATATTAATAATATTTAATATAATTTGTTTTTTATGTTTTTATATAAATATATTAAAAAGTTTAGTTTTTTTAAGTATACAATTATTATTATAGCTAAAAGTACTTTTATTAAATCTTTTAATTTTTTAAGATTTTTGCTTATATTTTTAAGAAATTTTATTTTGTTTTATTACTTTAAGTAAAATTATATTAGCTTATATGCTTAAATTAATTAAAATATTATATTTTTTTTAATATATAAGTTTGATTTTAAATTGGTTTTTTTAGTTATTATATTAAACTTTTTGTAGGGCTTTTATTTTTTTAGCTACTTGTTGCCTTTTTAGTAAGTGCTTATTTTGTTTTTTGATTTTTTTTTATAAAATGTTTATATGCTTATTTTATTTAATATTTTAAATGTTATAGTACTTTGTTTTGTTTTTATTTTTAATTAAGCTTTAAATTATAGTTTTTAAGCTTTTTTGCTTTTAGTAATTATTTTTTAGTATAATTGTGCTTTAATTAGCTAATAATATTTATAAAGGTTATTTTTACATTTTTTTAAAATAGTATTATAAGTATAATTAGAAATTTTTTTAAATGTTATAAATTTTTATAAATTTTTATATATTATATTACTTGGGCTAACGGCTTATTGGCTATGCTAGTGGCTATTTGGTACAATACTTGTACAAGTGGAAACTTTCTTCGGAGCAAAAACCACTTGTATACGTAAAGTATGCAACGGTTTTGCAACAGATTTTATTAATTTACTGCCTTTTTTATATAATACTCCGCTTTAAATTTTGTACGCTAAATTAGCAGCGCTTCTGCTTTGCATTATAAAGGTAAATAAATCGGCGCGCTAATAAAGAGGTCTTTTGTTATAATTGTTATAAATAAAAGTACTTCTTTGTTAGCTTTAAGGTTACAAACTATAAATAGTATAGTAATAAGTAGGTTTTAAGCACTAAATAGCGCTATATTTTTTATAAATTGCTTAGCGCTAAATAGTAAGCTTTAAGTTTTAATTATGCTAGAAATATAGGCTATTTATTATATAAAAGAACTAATGTTTATGTAGCATTAGTAGCAAAAACTAAAGCTGCTTATTTTTATAGTGCTTAATGCACTAAATTAGTTATTTATTTTGTTGCACTAGCAAAAAAGCAAAATTTTTAAACTTTTAGCTTAGCTATTTAACTTTTAATTTTTATGCTTTTAATATAGTAAGCATATAGTTCGAACTAAGCTAAAAGCAAACTAACTTTTGCTTTAAAGCAAAATAACTATAAACTAAGCAAAACTTAAACTTATAACTTTAAAAAAAATAGCTAAACATATGCCACTATGTTATTAAGCCTATAAATTTTTATAATAAACTAAAGTTATAACTAATTATTTTATTTTATAAAAGTTTTATATTTTTATTTTTGTTATTTATTTAAAAAACTAATTATTTTTTAATTTATTAAATAAATATTAATAGTAATAATATATTATATAGCAATTTTATAGTACTTTATTATATTTTAAATTTTTTAAATATAAAATATTATTATTATTTTTTATTATAGTTTTATTATAGTAATAATTAGGCTTAGTAGCATAATGGCATATGCTTAGCTATTTTTTTTAAAGTTATAAGTTTAAGTTTTGCTTGGTTTACAGTTGCTTTATTTTAAAGCAAAAGTTGGTTTGCTTTTAGCTTAGTTTAAACTGTATGCTTGCTATATTAAAAGCATAAAAATTAAAAGTTAAATAGCTAAGCTAAAAGTTTAAGAATTTTGCTTTTTTGCTAGTATAGCAAAATAAATAACTAACTTAATATATTAAGCACTATAAAAACAAGCAGCTTTAACTTTTATTGCTAACATTATATAAGCATTAGTTTTTTTGTATAATAAATAGCTTGTATTTTTAGCATAATTAAAACTTAAAGCTTATTACTTAGCACTAAGCAATTTATAAAAAATATAGCGCTATTTAGTGCTTAAAACCTACTTGTTATTATGCTATTTATAGCTTGCAACCTTAAGGCTAACAAAAAAGCGCTTTTACTTATAATAATTATAACAGAAAACCTTTTTGTTAGCGCGCTAATTTGTTTACTTTTGTAATATAAAGCAAAAATGCTGCTAACTTAGCATATAAAATTTAAAGCGAAGTATTATATAAAAAAAGCAGCAAATTAATAAAATCTATTGCAAAACTGTTGCATATTTTGCGTATATAGGTGGTTTTTGCCCTAAAAAAGGTTTCTACTTATATAAGTATTGTACTAAATAGCCACTAGCATAGCCAATAAACCGTTAGCCCAAGTAATACAATATATATAGTAATAACTTTTAGCAATTAGTTAAATTACTAGTTTTAGTTTTTAAAACATCTTAATTTTTGTGTTAACTATTAATGCTTTTTTGTTTTATTACATTTAAAGCAGTTTAAGCTATAAAAATATTTCGTTTATTTTTATTAGTTCTTTTTTTGTAGTGTTTTTTATAGCTTTTAATTTTATTTGTTTTTGCTTTAAAGTTTTATAAGTTTTGTTTTTTTAAGTTTATTAAGCAATTAAATGCTTTAATAGTTTATAATTAGTTTAATAACTATATTATTTATAATTATAGTTTTATTTTTTTAAACATAATTTTTTTTAAGCTATATTTTAAGCTTTAATAATTTAAAGTTTTTATAGTTTTATAAATTTACTAGCTATATTAATTTATTACTTTTTATTATTTGCTACTTTTAGTTAAACTATTTTTTTAATTATATATTAAATACTTTTAATTGTTTATATAGCAAATATATTTTTTTGCAATTTGTTTTAATAATTATAAAGCTTTTAAATAATATTTGTATGTTTGTTTATTTTAACTTATATAAATAAAGCATTTAAATTTATTTAGTATAGTACTTTTGTTTTAACTTAAAATAGTAATTTTATATTTTTGCTTTAAAAATATATTTTTTAAATTGTTTTGTTGTTTTTTATTGTTTTAAACTTTTATAACTTGTATTTTTTTTTTAGGTTAAAAAATTTTTCTTTTTTGTAGTTTTTTTTTCTGTTTTTTTTTTAGATTAGCATTATTTTTAAAAATGTTTTTTTTTATAATTATAACATTTAACTTTAAACATATTTTAAAGTTATTATTTTTAGACTTTATTAATTTGTTTAAATTTTTATTTAATATTTTCTTAAGTGTTATTTTTTTTGTTTTTTTTTGTTTTTTTTGTTTTAAAGTACTAATTAAATAATTATTAATTAATTATAATAGCTATATTAATATACATATTAATTTTTGCTAGTTTATTTACTTTATATAGTTTATTTTAAACTTAAGTTTTAAGTTTACTATAAAATAAATAAAATAATGCAAGTTTAAGCAATTTTAAAATTGCTGCTAGTTATTTAAATTTTATAGCGTAATTTACTGCTGCTTTTATTTGTTTTAAGCAATAAAATGCTTTTTTAACGTGTTTTGCTTTTTAAGTATTTTTAAATAATGCTTTTATTCGATTTTTAAACTTAATATAATTTTTAAAAATTTCTTTTGTTTTTAGTTTAAAGTTAGTTAATTTATTAGCTTTTAAGAAATCTTTTAAAATAAATTAAAACTATTTTAGTACTTTTTTTAACAAAAATTATAAAGTAATTATTACTTTTTAATTTTTTTTTGTAATAATAATAAAATGCTATTTTAAATAAAGTTTAATATAAATTAAAAAAGCTTTTATATTTGTAAATTTATTATAAAGCTTTAAAGCAATAAGTTTAAAACTTTTAATGTTTAATATTTTTAATATTATAAATAATTTTAATATTAAAAGCAGCAGTAATAATAAAAAGTTAGGTTTTTTATTTTAAATTATTACTTTAAATATAATAGTAATAAAAATAAGCATTAAGTTTGCTAGTAATAATATGAATATTAGTTATAATATAATTATTTGTTTAAAACTTTAATTTATTGTTGTAATAGCAGTTATTATTGCTGCTTTAATTATTATAGCTAGCATTTATGTTAGTTTAAAAGTTATAATACTTAATGTTTAAATTATTTTTTAAGTTAAAGCAACTAGTTTGCTTTATAATGCTAGTATTAATGTTAGTTTTTTTTTATTACTGCTGCTTAACTTTTTTTTTTTATTACTGCTTTTTTTTTAATAAAGGTAACTAATAAAAATACTAGCGTTTGTTGTTTTAGTACGTTGCTAGTTTTAAAAGTTTTTAAGATTTTTAAACTTAATTTTTTATTTTTTATTTTTAGTAGTATAACCTAGATCTAATTTATTAATTATTAAGTAAGTTTTATTTATATAATATTAGTTAGTATTTTTGTTTTTTAAATATTTTTTAAGTATACTTTTAAAAGTTTATTTTATAAACTATTTATTATTTAACTTTTTATACTAATATTTGTTTTTGCTAAGGTTAAAAATTAGTACTACTAATTTAGTATTTAGTACTACTAATACTAAATTAGTTTAGTACTACCTAGTATTAATACTAAGCTAGTTTAGTACTACATAGTACTAATACTAATACTAAATACTAAAAATACTAGCTTAGTAGTACTAAAAGTACTAAAAGTACTAA
>MU400949.1:0-19276 GCA_022578965.1 Xylaria sp. FL1777 | reverse complement strand
CCCAAATACTTTTTTCTTTTTTTTTCCCCCCCCCCCACCCCAAAACAAACAACCAACACCCACACGCCCCCCTACCCTAACATTAAAACTTAAAAAAAAAAAAAAAAAACCCCCCCCCCCCCCCCCCCCCGGATTTGACGCCATCTTATCAAAGTAGAGAAAAAGGGGTATTTATGATGATGGAGAGAGAGAAAGAGAGAATTAGAAGTGGAGGAAACGCCACGGTCATCTTTAAAGGGCAAGACCACTACCGTCTCCCGTCCAGCGGTACAGGGCCAAGAGCTCGCGGCGCCGCTGGTGCTGCTCGCCGAGATCCTCGGGTATGCGGCCGCGGACCTGTGCGAGGGCACTACGCATGACTCTACTGAAATTACGCTGTTCAGATGCGTGTTAGCTAAGCGTACACAGAAAGGAAGATGAAAAGAGCGATGAAATATTGATGGGGATGCAACGCAACGTACCTGGTATTCGGTGTTCAGGGTGACGACGCAGGCCTCGTGGGCGCGGATGATGGTCTCGCAGGCGCGGACGACGCTGGCCGAGGCCTCGCCCTGGAGCTTGTCGGCGATGAGCAGCAGCAGGAACGAGCCCTGCAGGAGGTAGATGCCGTAGAAGAAGGGCATGAACTCGAGGCCCGGGTCGTACTCGAGGATGTTGCTGATCGCCTCGGCGGCCGACACGGCGTGGCCGGTGGCGGTGATGAAGCTCTGGGACGAGATCCACAGATCGTTGTCGTCCAGCAGATTGATGGGGTCCCACTTGCTCGAGAGGAGAATGTGCAGCACGTGCATTACGTGCGTCCCGTAGGATACCACGATGCGGGTCTGGATGTCGGATTCCGTCATGCGGGACGTGTTTGTGTGTGCGGAGCGCACCGAGGACGAGTCGAGGTGGTCCAGCTCGGAGGGCATCTCCAGCGTGGCCGACTGCTCGTTCTTGTCCTCGGAGCTGGCGTTGAAGTGCCGCTGCTCGAAGTTCTTCAGGCTCTCCTCGTACGTCTCGAGATGCCTGACGATCTCGGCCTGTTGATCGTCCCACTCGCGAGCTGGGCGGAAGCCGACGCCGAATCGGGGGTGATTGCGAGCGTGGTGGAGGTCGACAATCTCGCCCAAGATGGTCATCAGAGGTAGGAAATAGCCGAAGATGCTGTGCCCGGTACATTTAAACTGAGGTCCGCGGGTTCGACCGCCCTCCTCAGTTAACTCGTCACCCAGAGCCGGGTCTGTCGCGAACGGGCCGAAGTTTCCGTTCTGCCACTCCGTATCGTCCATAGGCTGGAGCAGACTCTCGCATTCTATATCTAGTAGAGAAAGTGGCCGGTTATAGCAGAGTGCCAGGTGGCGATCCATGACATAGACGAGCCACCATATCCGTCTCCGTTCCTCGCGTTCCTCTTCACCGACGGTGCCATTGCTGCCTTCGTTCTCAAGCTCTGTCGCTATGTCTCCATTGTTTTCGACTTGGTTCACATCCTGAGCCGCGATAGGTGTATTGGGAGGCAGCTCCCGGCCTAGTTTCAACTCCCTAGCGAGAGACCAAGCTGCATTCCACCACCGCATGCTCGCCCCCTTATATTCGCTTGCCGAGACTACCGTTGCCAGGTGTATGTACGTAACGACATCGTCTAGCGATCCAGCAGCCCCGAAGGCTCCTGGATCTCCTCCGCTGATATTGTCCATATTCATGGTATTTGGAAGGTTTACCCCGAGGCCGCCTAGAGAAACGCCGTCAATTGCAGGGCTGGACAATGGTGAGGTATCGCCAGACGATGTATGAATCAGAGGCTTCAGTAAGTTGACAGTCAGCTCGAGCAGCTTCTGGCAAATTTTGCCCCTAGCTGATGGGACCTGAGTCAAAAAGGGCGCGTCGCTTGTCTGTGCAGCTACCCAAAGCATACTCGCCAATAAGGCTGGTTGGCACTGTCGAGGTTTGCTCGGATGTAAGAATGATCGCTTTCTGAAGATAAATCCAAGGACATATGGCGACATTGGATGAGCATGAGCCGATGAGGAGCTCGAGAAGTATAGATCAATTAAATCGCAGGCGAGTGATACCGGGATTATGTTGCCTAGATGCGGTACGAGTGGGTTCAGCACAGGGTATCTGAGCTGCTGGTGATAGGTATTCTGTGGGATATGTGTTTGGTACTGAGGCGGTGGTGAATTCATGTTCATCCATCCGGGCGAACCGGCATCACCACCCAGCGGGTATGCGCTCATTGGACTGGGCTCCATGCGGAACGCTGCTGGAGGATTTGCAGAGTAGCCAGTTGGACTGTGAGCCTGGAGAGCGTATGGAAGATCAGGATAGTTAGATAGACCTCCTTGACCGGATCCGTAAGCCCCGTGTGATGGGTTGCCCATTAGTTGGCTGATCGTCTGCCTATCGAATGGGTTGTGAATGTTCCCGTATCCGTTGAAGTCGATTGATGCCGGACTCTCCATATGTTCCCTATCAAGAGTCAGGGAGTGACTAGCTAGGTTGGCCTGGTGAGAGCCGAACTCAGCCAAGCTGTCAA
This sequence comes from Xylaria sp. FL1777, assembly GCA_022578965.1. Lineage (NCBI taxonomy): Eukaryota > Fungi > Ascomycota > Sordariomycetes > Xylariales > Xylariaceae > Xylaria > Xylaria sp. FL1777. The sequence goes on along the minus strand of MU400949.1, from coordinate 16,758 downwards.
GGCTCCCCGTCCTCTGACTACGCTCTAACGCATCATCGTCAATCTCAGCCATGGTTTTGTCGGATGAAGCGTTTTGTTGTTCCTGCTTAGCGGAAACAGCATCTTCTGCTCGGCCTTCGGTACTCGATCCATTGTCATCGTTGTGTTCCGGTGATTTTTGGCCATTTTGACCCGCAGCCGCAGCAGCTTGTGCCGCAGCTTGTTGGGCGAGATCTTTCCGTGACGCTTTTCCACGCTTTTTCCGCTCGCGAATATACTCGCACCCAAGTCCGAATTCTATCAGGTATTAGCTGCGATCATAACTTGCGAGATCTGAACAAGCAGTATGATCCTACCTATACAATGAGCGCACGGGTGCTGCCCGTCACACTTAGTCCGTAACTGATTACATTGGTCACAGGCCCTACTGATCCTTCTTCTTATAGGCCCAGACGACCCAGTTGCCCTCGTCCCAGGTCCACCATATGGATGTTGACGGTGCTTCTGTTGGGGCGCTCTCGTCAAATGTGGAGCGTGGATGCCGACATGTTGCTGAAGGTGCTGGAGAGCATATTGGGGCCCATGGCCAAATGTTTCCAAGCCAGCCGCATGGAGGTGGCTTCCAGGGACATGCGTGTTTGACAAGATGGTATTCGACGGTATCGAATGATACGGGGAGAACCGTTGAAGCGGGTTTGAAAGCATTTCTGAGTAGTCCGGTTATCGTGACAATCTAGACAGAGTAATTATTATTCAATATAAATTTCTAATAGATGACCATCGCAAGAATTTGCAAACTTCGAACGAGTGCGAGCAGTTGGGTGAAGTGTAGGTGCATCCAGAGTGCGTAAGGTCTCAGCTAATCCGGAAAGATGCGTGATGCGTAGAGCTATATGCTCCCACGGAGTAGTGGTAGCTATAATGCTTTGCCTTGCTTTGGCTATAGTTGCCGTAAGGACAGTAGTTTGACTATGGAACGGACCGACACCCTCTTGTTAATAATGGAACTAGAAGCATGAGCATGATGATAGGGTGATCTGCATGATAGGCTCAAAACAGAAAGCAGAAAAAACGATCAGCACGGTTTTGGTCGGACGGCACAGCTTTCCATGCAGAATACAGGATACGTAGGGTTCCAGACGGGTAGCGGGGTTGGCGTGTAAGAGCGCAAATGAGTGGGTGATAGTTGATATCCAGGGGTTTGCCAACTCAGTCTATCAAGAATTGGTGTGCTAATTGCCACGTTCCGGTGAGCATCTCTGACTGAAACCTCAGTAGCCTCTCCCGGACTGGTAATAATAGCGGCCAAGTTAACGCCAGGGATCACTAAAATGCTCGGAAGGACAATGGACCAAGGGAAGACCAGAAATGTCCGATCTGATGAAAGTGATGTCCTAGGTCTGGGCTGTCCACCTTGCTAACGACCACTTCAATCCCGTAGGCTTGGCATGCATATAAAGAAGGGGTACCTACCCTTCTCCAACCTGCTTCGATTGGTGAGGGGAGGGCCTTTTCTTGCCAGGGCAATATAGAGAGGCAGAGTAGGTATATATTGTGCTTAATATATGAGGACGGCACAGTGCTATGCTGTGGCAAGTGAGGTCACTAACTGGTTGGGGTGAGAGGTCAGAAGTCTGGTAGCGTTTCAAGAACAGTCGTTCTGGGGGGGGGCACATCTCGGCCTTGCTTGTTATATGGCCTGCTTCATGACTGGAGAACGGGCAGAGACAGGGATCCGACTGGCTCGGAGGAAACGGGCAATAGGTAGTATGCTAGTGTAGACGAGATGTGGGCATTCCAGGGCATTCACACCGGCTGGGCAGTACCACGACCCACCATTCACGATGGCGGTAACGAGACTCAGTGTAGGCATGTATACATTGTGCTGGAATTATTGTATCTAGTGAAGCTTCTCTGTAACTCGCGTACGGAATAGGCTGGTGCAACTGACGTGACAATATCTAGATTTCATGTGCGTAGGGCAGGACTACCAGTGCCCGCAGGAAGCTAGCCATGCTTCGTTCGTGGAGAACCAAGTCTAGACTACTTGGGCTAGAGTTTAGGGTTAGGAGTGTTTTGGTGCTAGGCATAGCAGATATCTCGAAATATGCTGTTCACGCAGCCCGTTCATGCGATAACCCGTAACTATCACAGTTGTCGAGGCCAAGAAATACCGGAGACGAGAAGGGTCTTGATGATCCGGATCGGTCGACGGAGTGCCAAAATATTATGGGGGCAGAAAAGTCAGGAGGGAAAGACTGGCTTATCCCCCAGGTTTTCCAGCGGATCCGTGCCATCCATGGCGATCGATGCAACCCAGTCGGTCTTGGCAGATAGTCACCTTTCATTTTCGGTAGTTCATGGCTTGAAAGAAAGGAGGTACATTTCTCTGTAAACGCCGATGGCCTCGGTGTATCAAGGTATGTTCTTGGTGGTTTATTATACCATAGACAATAGACCTACCAGCTATCTTGGTGAGATTGCGCGTATATAGAGTAGGTTCGCCGAATTGCTTTATTGTCCACGGTCGTCATCGTTGAGTGAATATCTTCTGTTCCCAACGTACGCACAAGCTAAGAGTAGACCTGGATAGGATTCAATTTCATGCCGAGTTGACTAACCCAACCTAGATAGGGCGGTAGTTAACAGCCAACCCAGTGTATACTAGTCTAGAAAATACTGAAACTAGCATCTGCACTGAGAGTCAGGCGAGCCAGATCCGATCTTCGCAGTGCGTATCTTCATCTCATCTTGATCATGTTTGAGGATGCGCATCACGGGAGGGTCGACATACGATTTATTAGTTCCAGCTTCCCGCGCCCGAGATTCATGTTTGATGAGAGCGGCTTGATAAGTCATGAGTAGCCGTGCTTTGATCTCTTAGCTTTCGAGCGGCGCTCATATACGGTGCGCTTCAATGTCAATATCCGCACATTCAAAGCTTATCTTAATAGAGGCCAACTAGACTCAACTTTAGATGCATTGATCAAGCCACAGACGCAACATTGAGTGAGCGCCAAGGTGGCCAGGTACTATATAATTATTGCGACTACTTCCGAATCGACTTGTATACATGTCTTCTTGGCATGACATGTTCTAGTAGGTGACGTTCGAAAAGTCCGGACCGGTTGAGCTCGTAACTTTCAGAGTCGACTGATTTGCATCGAATAGAGCCCTCCTGAGTGATATGAATGCTTCTCTCCCACTGGTTAACATTGATGATCGATGAATTTTGGGTTGGCCACCTTAGCCATAACGATGTTATGCGCAGTATTACGACCCGACAATATTTCCATGCGCAATGCGGTCTCCATCTAAGTCTCGGGCTAATGCCATCTCTAGGTTGGTATCACGACATGCCAATTTTCAAATATTGCCAAGACGGCGAATGCCTTCCACAAGCTTCATATCTATGACTCTTACTTGACACCTGCCACCTCTATCTCAGTTAGGTAGGTAGTTACTTACGCAGTATATCGAAGGGCTAGGAGCCCCTCACGCTGTCATGCTTCTCCGCGCTTCAGCGTCCTTCTCGCTCGCTAACCCCTCACGAGCATGCGGGCTCACCAGAGGCGCTTGCATATATGCATATGCATCACATCGATTAACTGTTTCCTGCATGCAGGAATGGCACGCCGTTGTGTTAGGGGGGGGTATGCGAGACCGTCGTACTCGATCTGCCGTCACGGGGCCGGAACGCTCAGGTAAGACAGACCTACAGATCTCATAGCATATCAGTATTATAGGCAGTGTGGACACCGGTCAACTCGCTTTAATCATGTAGAATCCTTTTTGTCTTTTTATTCCACGGACATCTGACTAAACTAATTGTTTTAGCAGATGACCTTTTCACCTTGCAGATACTAAAAAGACAAGTACTTTTAAGTGCAGAGCGTATCTCGTCCTTTCAAGTTTCCTAAGTTTTTCTTTTCTGAGCCAACCATAGCATGTTGAAAGTTGTCTTATTCATATATCGCTAAGCTGTCTGTGATAATGTAGTAGTGAATAGGGGCATGATTGTCCCTATCAACCTGTTAAAGTATATGTAGGGATACATTGATCTAGAGAAACGAGATGGCGATTTCTAGCTGATCAATGTAGTAAGTAAAGATAAAACTAACTGATGTGGAATAGAAAGCCGTTAGTGTAAGCCAAATGACATCATGTGAACAACGCTGGCAACAGCGCCAGAAGACACAGCTGGCACAGTTGTACAGCTCTCGTACAGCTCCCATACGACTGTAGTGTAGTACGAAATCTGGGGAAAAGATGTCGTATCACCGAAAGGAGCCGGTGGTCGGACCGAACTTCCTAGTGGTACCAAACTTCACCGACGAGTTCTCGCAATGAGTTCCTATTCGTCGCTTATAGACGGCCAGCCTACCAGCAACCAACGCATACAAAACGAGCCAAACAACTTCCCTCAAACGGGTTCTTAAGATTCCAATTAAGATTCTAAGATATCGATAATCCGATTTTGAGCTTCAGTGCATTCGACTTTGAATCCTACTTCGATGTACTGAAGGTCGTCCAGCTACTGTCATTTCAACTGCCGATCACCGAAGGGCTTAACGGCGGCGCCAGTCTCCGTAGTCAGGGAGATGGAGCTGTCATCCATGTTACATCCTGCGGCATCCACCGGAAAACTCCCGTGAATCGATCCACGCTAATGCATTCAGTCGCCTCACCATTTTGATGTTTTGTGAGCTTGGGGATTGGTAGACAGCCGATATTCCTGTCACTACGGGCGGGTTTCTAGCTTCAAAGCCGGTACTATCAACACTCCGAGAGAGCGAGAGTGTCGGCAATAGACATAAGCTCTCTTTTAAATTGATAGAATCAGCGTATAAGCTTGGCAGCACTTACACGCGAATCAGAAGTTCGAACGTGCAGTCATCAAGATAGCTTGCTAGCTGTAACTAGGAGTCCAGATGATCGGTTGCCACCCCGAAATGTATATTGTAATACGTTCTAAGCATGCCTTCGGAGGCCCAAAGCTGTAGGTGTATCTCCGCCACTAATAGGTCGCCGTTGTTACTACTGTAGGTATGGAACTTTTGCCCTATGGAGCTGTAAACACGAGGAGAACTGAGTAAGCCTCGAATTGCTTGGACATCCTATACGTAATATGTAACTATCTGCGCCTTTGGCTTACTGCTACCTACGCACTGCAATGAGCGAAGCTAATACCAACTTAGGTAATAAATAAAGGGATTCCAGCCCTAGCCAAGCGTGCTCAAAGAATACCAACGCTTGTTACTACTACGTATGTAAGGCATCTTTAAACTAGTCGCATGCTGCACTAACAGAGTCCTACCTCATACACTAAGCATTATAGGATGCGCTCAGACATCAGCGTTGCAGTGCTAGCCGCTATCCCGACAACGGATATCTGGTCCGAGAGTCCACCGCAAGCTCGGTCAGATACTTACTAACCCACCGTCTAACACCAAAAGCCAAGACCTTTCTCCACGGCAAGCCAACCATAAGGCTTGCTTGCCGCTAGGCGCCGGGCAACACCAACACCATGGTGTATGCTGTGGTAGGAGTGCAGGAACATGAGGGCATCGTCTCTCAACGTAGTGTCATTGGCGTCACAAGAGTGTCACTATCTGAGGGAGTACCTGGCTGCGAGGTGGTATCCGTGCCTGTTTGCGCCACATGATGAAACGGTCATGCTGCTACCTGGGACCAGGAGTATGTCATGCGTATACTCGTCCCCAGTCTCAGCTCAAGCCTGTTCGCCATCTTCAACGCCATGCCCACTTCACGATATCGCGCTTATTAGGCTGAGCGGACATCATCAGTTTCATGGACAAGCCAGTTTGAGGTAGCGCCAACGAGCCAACAGGAAATACACATCGGTTTTTCCGATACCCTGATAGACTCTAAGGATTCTCCGCATCTGTGCAATATACTAGCACATTACAGTCGTAGACACGGATCTAGGTACGCCACGCCACGGAACCGCGTCTCCAGGATGGTGGAACTAGGGCATTAAAGAACTACCGAGGCGTCAAAAAATAAAGGCCGGTCAAAAGGCAATACACAGCTTTTGACAAGGTTTTAATATACGAATGTTGTATCACTAGGTCCCGAGGTCTGAAACATAGAGTTATGCGCGCGCGTGTCGTGCCTCCGAGGGTAACCTCCTACCCTTTGGGATATTTACTACGCAAATGTATCCTCATCCATCACTAGATCATCCCCATTCCAAAGAATGGAAAGGGAGTTTATTATATGCCGACGTCCTCACGTCCTTGACGTCAAACTAACGGAAATGCAGCAAGGATGAGATCGGCGTGCTGCATTCTCCACAACGCTTAAAGACCCGAAGTTTCATTCGGTAAAGACAGAGTGGGTAAGGAAGAAGAAAACCTTCATGTTTACCACGTGCAAATACGGGCAAAATGTATGCCATCCGAGCAGTCACAGAAGCTATGTCTTCGGGGTGGTGCCGAGCACGACGTCCAAGCTTCGATGATACTCTGGAATGACGGGTTGCCTTCCACATCAGTCATAACCCCAAGAACAGCAGGGGTTCGTTCGGCAGTCTACCAACGATCTGGGTACAGTGGCTTATGAAAACCAGAGATCTATGGGTCAGGGTCAGGGTCTCTAAGCACATTATATAACGCGGTCAACTGCCGTGTTCCTGAGGGGGCTGTTCATGCGGCTCACTATAGGTTAGCCCTCCTTCGGAATACATCAACACAGATTTCCACTTCCGTCAGCACAAAGTAGCCACGGGCATCTATTAAGACACCTGTTGTGCTACGTCTTATGGCCCATTGTAGGCATGATTTCCTTTCTTAGGTCGCATTTCTGCATTATATAAAGCTTTGCCTAGAAATTGAACCGCTCTTGATGTTATCCCGGGTTTAGCTACTTCTCTAATAACCTCGCTCAAACAGTCCGCCGTACTTGTTAAGGAAAAGCGTAAGACTAGAGCCGGCATTAGCTAGCTGTAAATTATGTCTACTCCCTCCGCAAAATTTTAAAGCGTGGCAATCGACTGCCTTTGGTCGAGTCCCTTACATGGGGTTACTATCTCGATTGACACCCAGCCAATGCAACCTCCACAGTCCCGTTTATTAGTCGACGGTCGAGGCCACACAAGAATCGAGGATCAGCTGGAGCCGTTGACAGCCGACGATCAAACCCCGCGTCATTCGACCACTATCTGAGCTGTGGCGACCCCGGATCGACGGTGAGGATGTCTACCTCCCGTACTTCATGCCTTTCGTCCTTACCACTAGACCTCGGTATTGCTAGAGAGTGAACTAGGCTTCTAACCAACTTTCTACTCTTGCCACTCCACTACTTCGTGGTGATCATCCACCGTAGCATAATGCGATTGTCACATCGTGATACAGGTTCATATGATGAGGGCTCGTGGCCCCAGCGATCAAGACACTGCAATATAACTGCTATGACTAAGTGGGAGTCGCCACTTTCGCTCACCTTATTTTTTGTTTCATACAACAGACGTATGTATTAGATCGCTATGTACGCTCGCCGAGAAGTTCAGGTGTAGAATGACGAACGCCTCACTCCAAGAGGCCTCTGGTATTGCTAGCATATTGACGATATATTCGTGTCTTGAGGCGGCTCTTCTTGATTTAATTTACACTTTATGAATCGTCACCGTAATTGTAGTCCATATGTCCATCTGACGCTTTAGGTAAGGAATTTTCACCATACAATCCATAGAAAATGGAGCGCGAATCGAGCTTATCGCTGTGTAAAGCTCATGTGATGAGCAACTGCGCGTGATTTCTTTATGCCCCATAAAATTCATCGAAATCGAAATCCAATCCTTTCTCCGAGGAGTATGCGTTACTTAATACTCTCCCGAATACGACAATGTGATACTATAGTTCTTTCAATAAGACCCTCCTTTCCCCCAATCACTCGAGTTCATCTACGCAGTCTGAATAGCAGCAAGGGAACGAGGTATCAGATTAGCATTCAAATGAGTTTCCTCGCTACTAGGTTACACGGGCATTCATGTACCATCATTGAATATGCCAAGGACATATGACCCCAGTAGATTACAATTCCGATATTCATTTATGTATTATACGCCACAATATACTAAAGCTAAGCAGTGAAAACATTCTAGCTAGTCCCCCGAAAATGTGATATTGACTCCTCTATCTAGATTCAGGGGGTGCTTTCGAAACGGCCCTTCAGTGTCTGGGATGGACGGCTGATGAACAAGGGCAAATCAGACGAACACAACCCAAACACGAAGCGGCACGTGAGAAAAGCCAAGATAAAATACAACAGATCTCGAGAGAATTACGGACAAACCTAAGGACTTTGCCGTCCCAAAGGTTGTTCCGGTGTCAAGATGATTCTCGCTCCAAGATTCCCTGAAATTAAAGTACGGACTCCTCCAAGACAGTCCCCCCTTTTGCCACTCCACGCGATCACTAACCCGAGATACCTTACACACATCCGTCGAACGAGAATCCCCGGATCTGCCCCGAGAAGTCTCGTATTATCTCATCTCAATATCTTTCTCGGAGCTCTTGAGACGCGGAGGCAGATCTCATCCGATGTTAACGCGGCTTGAAGACACCCAGCCCAGTCTTTAATCTTCCCTGCCCATGGATCTCATCCCATCTTGCTACAGGGCAGACTGATCGACTCCAAGGCGTACGCACAGACAAGAGCGACAATTTGAATGACGGTAAGGCCGAGACAGCAGTCAAGCAAACATGGGGGAGGCAACAAGGCATCTCCACGCCAAGGTGATCGTTAAAGAATGAGAAGCTTACTGCTAACCCTATAGGACTATCTCGGGCAAAGCCAAGTCCATTAATGGACGTGGGATGAGCTGTACTGTAGCAGAGCAGATACGACATGGCGGTCTGAACTTATGAACGGATACACGTTTATCCAGCGATCTATCTCATCCGATCCCTTTATCCATCAAGATGCATGGCGGTACGGGATGCCACGGTACGCATGCCTTCATGTACATATGTCGGCTACCCGTTTTACCTCGCCTTGGCCTGCCTTGCATCGCTGAGGGTTATTCTCCATAGCTAGCCCTCGTACATGCTCTCTCTAGTCCCTCTCCCGTGTGTATAGTAGGTCGTTCCTGGTTTCAATTCGATGTAATACCGCACGACATGAGCGTACCTTGCATGACCTGCACGTATGATACAAGAAGCCGCATGATAGCCTTCCATAGAAATTCTGTTACACGAGATAAATACCAAGTCGTCATGTGCTTGCGTGGGAGAAGATACTCGGCTTCGGGACGGATGATCTGGTCTCCTTTCGAGGTGTATCTGAAAGTTACCTAGGTAAGCTTGTAGAATTGGCTCGATGTTGACATTGCACAATCGGTGACTCTAAACTATGAACCTACTAGGAATTGTCACCTATGAGTGTAGGTTGTGATTGATAATTTGGTGCGAAAAAAACATTAACTGCTTCAATGGTTGGCCCTTGGTTACCTGTATGCTACCTCTTTGCTCCAAGAGTATAATGTCATGACAGTATCGCTCTGACGTGGTACTATGGAAATTTCTTGAAGACATGTACCACGATTCGCGATAAAAACTGGCATTCGTAGGACAACTATCGGGTAAATTCAATCTAGAGTTTCTTACCACCACCGCTTCGCCGTTCATCTACGGCCCAGCACACAAATAGCTGTAACTAGAAGACAATATCAGAGTAATAATAAGCTACACAAATAGACACACAGTCTCAAAAAGTTTGCTTGTTCTTATCCTTCTTTCTCCTCTCTCCCCATTTTTCAAGAAGAAGAAGAAGAAGAAGAAGAAAACAACCCTCGGATACGAGCTTGAATATGCCAATTCGTAGCGTAGGCACAAGCATAATACTTTTGGAATGTGCGAATTGACTAATAAATAAGTACTATAACCCTATTGCGCTAAAAGAATAGACTCCTGCGCTCGTGGAACAAGAATTATCGTTCTTTATACCCTCGCCACGTATTTCTCCATTACCCGCCAGCCCACGTCAACAGCATATAGTTTCAGCCGATCGTAAAACGAGTTTACCACGGCACGAAGGGTAGTTTAGCAGTAAATCGACCTCCGGCGCAGCTTTATCCAGTGCCTTTCTCATCTCGCTGACAAGTGCCATCGCCATCCCCCGTCTGAGTTCGACTCGTCGCATATACAGATATCTCCGACTTCAGACCCTGCGTTAGCACTTTTCGAGACGAGCTCATGATTCTTTGAGAAATCTCTGAGCCGGAGACAAGAGATAGTATCCCACGGATTGTAAACCAGCCCCATGATTTCGGCTTATGTAGCGTAGTTGACGTACGCCTTACATATCGACTGTAGCCCCTCATCATTCATCGTATATGACTGAGCAAACAACACAAGGGTAACCACAGGGGTAATATAGTACGCGTTATACATGTGAACTTCATGTCTTCATTCAATATTACAGTTTTTATCGTCGCCTGCGATCTTATGCTTTCAAGACAACACATAGAACGGCCTGTCAGAGGGTGAAATTAATGACTCAGGCGGGAAGAAATATGAAGGCTTCTTAAGACCTCATCGTCCAAGACAGCTCCTATACATCACAATCGCTCTATCTATCTACCTCCATTTCTCTCTGGCTAACTTAGGATACAACTTTTGTCGAGTTGGTGGACATAAATACCGTTGTTGTCAATTCCGCAACAACGGCGTCGTTTTGCGCGACAACTTTCTATAATTTCGTATACGTAGTTTGTGCCATGATACCGCTGCCTCTAAGCGAAGAAAATATTTCGTATATCGCTAGTAGGAACCACATATCAAAGAACCCTAGGCCTCTCGCGTGAGAGCAAGCGTCTATAAGCTACCCCTTTACCTTAATCACATAGCTACTAGCGGCGCTGGTTCTTCATAACACCTACACGAAGTAGAGCAGGGACAGAGACAGTATGTATCATAGTAATTTATGTATTAAATAAATACAAGAAAAATCCCGTTATAGAAAACATGTAAGGCAAACCACCATGTCCGGTTAACTCAACGACAAGGCTCTTACAAAAGTCCAGCACCCATAAAGGTACTCAGATGTTGGTTTACAAGTCGACGGCGCCGATGAAGAAGATCTCGGCTTGAGTCTGAGTGGTGTACATCCCTTCTTCTCCCTTCCCTCCATCCCGCTCTCTTCGTGACCTTTCTTAATGCCATCGTTGTTCCCCCCCCCCTCTCTCTCCCCCAAAAGGGAAAAAAGAAAACGAGAGCGAAATGCAAAAAATGTGCATGTAAGATAATTTTCCCTTTCCATAGAATATATATGTATATACGCCGTGCCCAGCAAGAAAATGAGACCTAATGAAATAGAAAATTAAAAAAGATATCTTCGCTGGCTGTAGGATATATAAACAAGCAAAATTTTCCGAACGACTAGGAAAGGGGTTATACAAGCTAAGAGTCAAAGACTCATTGTTATCCAGTTTATTTTCTTTCAAACTTCTACGATGAGCCCCTCGATACCGGTAACGAGTTACCGCCGCTTTCAAGTGCACTTTCGGCAGCGCTTTCCTTGGCTGGGGCGCGAACAGATGCACCCACCTTCTCTTGTTCAACCTCGAGTCGCGAGGAGCTCGGAGGAGAGTGGCCAGCAGTATTCGCTAAGTTTTGATGCTCCTCAATGCCGTGCTGTGGTATAATACGGTGGCCGTCGGCGACCGGTTCCTCTTTGGCCGGAGTCCAGGCCAGGAAATCACGGCGCACCTCGACGTAGTCGTATGCGAATTCGCCGAGTTGGTCGTCATCCATACCCATGAGCTCGGCCTCCTCTGAAGCTCGAAGGTGTAGGCCGGGCACCATGTCGATTAGCTTCGCGATGATGGCGGATACCACGAATGAGTAAGCGGTTGTCGCCACGATGTACGCTATTTGGATGTATAATTGCGCATAGTGGTGGTCTACCCAGCCGCCGGGGTACACGCCGTTGTTGACGCCATCCAACCCGATAACGTAGTTCGCGCCGAACAGGGCATTGAAGACGAGTCCTACCATGCCGCCGACCGCGTGCTCAGCGAACACATCAAGGGAGTCGTCGATTCTGACCAAGAACTTGACTAAATTATACATAGTTTAGCAGACATTCTAAAATTCGATTGCGAGGTTCTTCACCTTTAGTAGCAAAGTTACAGCAGATGCCCGTCACAACGCCTAAGATGATGGAAGCCCAGGTAGGGATGAAACCAGACGCCGGAGTGGCTGCGACGAGGCCAGAAATTGTACCAGAGCACCAACCAACCATAGACCACTTCTTAGCAAGGCGAAAATCGAGGAGGCACCATGTCATGGCGGCGAACATGGCCGTTAGGCAAGAGTTCCAGCAAGCGATGGTGGCGCGCAAGTTTGCACCGAATGCGGAGCCGCCGTTGAAGCCGAGCCAGCCGAACCACAGGAAAACGGTTCCGAGAGTGACCAGAGAAACGTTATGGGGTCGAAAGTTGAGCATCATCCTCTCATGGCGACGGCCAAGAATCCATGAGTACGCAAGCGCCGACATACCCGAGCCGATCTCTACCGGGCCACCTCCTGCGTAGTCCAGCACGCCGTAGTTAAAGGCCCATCCGTTAATGTTCCAAACCCAGCACGCAAGCGGGCAGTAGACGATCGTGGCCCAAAAGAATGTGAATATCATAGCGGGTAGCACGCGACCGCGCTCGGCAACAGCACCAACTACGAGGGCCGCAGTGACACCGCAGAACATCATCTGTCATGTATTATATTAGCTATCTAGGCCTGTCTTACAAGTTTATCGGGCTTGATATGAATTGCTCTCGCCTTATGAAAGATTCGATGGGCTTACCTGGTAGAAGGAGTATAGAAGTTCTGGAATGAGCGGAGACCCCGGTGATGGCAGAGCTAACGTGTTGATGAGACCAAAATGATGTAGATCGCCGATGAAGCCACTCTTCCCTGTTGTGCTAAAGGCGAGGGAGTAGCCCCAGAAATACCACTGGAATATAATCACGGAGAAAGACATCATAACCACCCATATCAGAGATAGCGCTGATTTTCTTCGTGACAATCCCGAGTATAGAAAGGCAATACCCGGTACCATCAGCAGCACCATACATGACGCGACGAGTATAAAGGCCTGGTCTCCCGACTGATACCATTGGTTCAAATTCTCGGTGTCTGTTCGGAAGTTGAGTCTGTCGTTAGCCACTCCTGCTCCTCCGTATCCACAAGTTGTGTCTCGTCTTGCTCAATGAGCCCCCTTAGAGTTCGCGGAGTGCTTAAAACATACTGGAATCTCCTCCAGTCTCAGAATTGGTGCCATTGAAGGTGGCCGGGGCCCCCGTCCACGCATACGACATGACGTCGAAGTGGATGATGGTAAAGAGTTCACGGTTACACAGATGGTCAGGCGGGTTGAGGTTCGAGCGTCAACTGTACAGATGAGATGCTAGGGGGGAGCTCTTGGTGTTAGTGCTTGTGGTGTCCTAAACCAAGCTCGAATAATATTATATGAATGAAGGTTTGGACTAAAAGAATAGAACGGATGAATTGGAAAGGAGGAAAGTAAGAAAGACACATTATCATGTGAGCGACCGCCGATGCGGAACCCTCCATACATATAGCAAAAGGCAGTGTCCCGTTTGGCGTCGAAATGATGGGCGTCGAACCACACTACTGCATTGAACTAGGTAGACAGCGTCGAACACTATGCAGCATATTCACAGGGTCCCTGATGGGGGCGACTTCATGGTCCTGTCCATGGCAAGAAAAAACATCGGCCAACCAGAGGGAGCAAGATAAGAGTTCCCCTACCGCAGGTGGTGTTAGTCTGGTACAAGTCCCACGCCAGCTCGGACGGGCTAGGAACCAGGGAAATGGAACCGCATGGCCCGCCCATGGCTGACGACCCACGGCCGATGGGAAACCCCCCAAGGTGGTGCTAGGTTCGGTAGCTGGCCGCGCTAGAAAAAGCAAGCAGCCAGAGTCATCCCACCGATAACCTGACAGCAGGATGTAATTAGATTATAAACGGCGCGTTGAGACGACACGTCGGGCAGTAGTCGGGCAGTAGTCGGGCAGTAGTCGCCGGGCATTGCCGTGGCGTTTCGCGAGGTCCATTGCCTCGGTCACACCGTTTGTAGTATAGGGAGGAGCGATATCGGTCAGTTTGTCTTCAGAAAGGCGCCTCATTCCTGGTGTACAAACAGGGACACTGCTAGTCTAGCAGTGTAGGCCATGTCCGCGAAAGCATCTCCGAATTCATATGTGCGTAACGTTATACCTGCCCTTACTTACCCCTACCCCTAAACTATGATTAGTAAATGCTGTGTTACGCCGTTAATCTCATGGAGATAAGGCCAAACGGTCTGTCTCCGTCAGGTTTCAATAACATGGCTAGACTAGACAGTTAGCATTTGGCATTTTTCGCTCAGCAGAAAATGATGAATCTGAATACTTCGTACCTGCTGCAGATAAATTGTGCAGCGTAACTGAGACAAGTGGAGTGATGGTCTAGAAGACTACCGAATCGAGCCGCTGTGGGGTTTTCCTGCATGACCCGCAGCTTCTACATGTAGTATACATGTACCTAAGTATACCAGGCTAGCCTGCAGTGGGTCCCTTGAGAGTGGCTCCTCTATGACGCAAGCCTTGCTTTTGAATCCATGGCCTATCAGATAATAGACTCTGAGCTACCTGGTCGCTTTAACTTTCGATTTCTACCAACCTGATATTCGCAGTGTTACAGTTAATCCCCTGGCTGAAGATTGAAATGCCTATTCCATGGTGATTAATGGACCCTGTAATGTCCAACGGTGTTCCTGTTTCCGGATCTGGGCTAAGTGAAGCTCGAGCCTCTAAACAACAGGGATGTTCAGTATTCGTTACGAAATAGATTGCTCTCTGGTCGTATTTCTATTTGCAATGGTTTGCGACGAACGAATGAAATCTTCAGCCTTTGAATCCGAACAATCCCTATCTCTGGATATTTCAACATTTGCATGCTAGTAAAATTTCCCGCATTCGTATCATATACCCAGGTAGTAACAGCCTCCGCTGAAGCCTTATCGACTAGCTTGGGAAGCCTAGATTTCAGCGTCACAACACGATTGACTACTACGCCAATAACACTATCGAAGGCATCCATTGGCACGGGCGAGGAACACCATAGATGTACAGCTAAGCGAGTGCATATCCAATCATCACTATCACTGCAAGACGATTTTACAAATTATGCTTTAATCCTCGACGTGTCTCCCCACGTTGGATTTGCACTACTAATGGGAGGGCCAATTGCGGTTTCTCCAGCCGGACGCATGCATGAGCGACAGGGATGATTGCAGCGAGAGACTCAAAGTATCTCACTAACAATTTTGATGCGAGGCCAAACATTAGATCCAAAGTGAGCTGTCGTTCATTGGCTCATACACTAGTCGCGTTGCCCGAATATCTGACCTGGTAGGAGAAGAAAATAATGAGGATAAACACCGCTCGAACAACTTAAACCTACCTATGAGAAAGATAAAAGGACATATAGCCGGTTGGCAGTGCTTGCTATTCTCTATTCTCTGCACATTGGAGAACTATGTGTACGCAACAAAGCAGTAAGGCAATAGAGTACGCAGTATAAGTGAGCTGATGTTCAGCCATGCCCGAGCAGACCCGAGCATCTATCTAGGTGTAGTGTCATGATGGTGGAACAAGCTAGGTAAATAGCTTATTAGCTTATCTTTCACCAATGGGGGTCGGCAGCGTAGTGAATAATTTCTCATTGTTCGATCAAATCGAGTCTTGGCGGGTCTTAAATCTCAGCTCCACTAAAACGTTGGAGATATTCTCCGAGCCACCTCACGATAAGCCGTACGTAGTATGCGTGGGAAAAACAAGACAAAACCAGAAGAGAAGCAGCAGCCTTGGAGACATTCCGGCAGCCTCGCACTTCCTAGTCGTCGTCTAATCCGGGGAATTGTCACGTTAGGAGCCCCATTCGGCAGATGCCATCGAACCAAACCCAATACGGCGGGCCGTAGGGCTTAGTTTGGGGAACGTCACTTGTGTCGAGTACGTAAAAATTTGGTGATCGAGTCCTCGTTGAGCACGAGCTTGATTACTATTTCAGTACGACGGGCCAGACCAAGCACGCCCTCCAGGAACGCCCATAGTCAATCCCTGCGTCCAGCAGGGCTAACCTAGATTTAGTACTGTAGGTATCGAGTGGTGGAAATCGGGCAGTAGGCCGAGTCAATGTCACACCACACCACGGTACATGTATCACTGTGAGTTCAAACACTTCAAGGTTGTGTTCGGGAGTTGAACGCTGGGTACACTACTTTGCTGCTGTCCTAACCAGGTCGATGCAGAAAGAAACCTAGATTGTGTCAATTTTCATCAGCTTTAGCCATGA
Organism: Xylaria sp. FL1777; assembly: GCA_022578965.1. Classification (NCBI taxonomy): domain Eukaryota; kingdom Fungi; phylum Ascomycota; class Sordariomycetes; order Xylariales; family Xylariaceae; genus Xylaria; species Xylaria sp. FL1777. Next base: position 396 of record MU400949.1, on the reverse strand, counting down.
AGCTCGGCCGTTACAGGGCTCAGAGTAACAAGAATTCTAAGTGCATTGAACGCCTCGTATATCGAAGAGATATACCTATATTAGCGAGCTCGTTTCTACCATGGCCAAGGCTCCCTATACTTATTCCGGGTATATAATACATCGCGGTAGGTAGCATCTACCAGTATCAAGCCACGATAAGATACCGACTGGGGAACACAGCATCTGCTCGTCATACCTGCTAGAAACATGTGCTGGTATGGGACCCTGATATTGGAAGTGCGGGGTACTTTTGCGACTTAGGTAGGTATTACGCAGCATGTACGTAGGTTGTGGCCAAAAGTCTGGACCATCCTTAAAAATTATGTACAGTGTATTTATTTACCACTTACGGTAAGTACTTCCTAATTAGGAAAA
>MU400948.1:0-19289 GCA_022578965.1 Xylaria sp. FL1777 | reverse complement strand
TAAATAAGTTAAAAATTAAAGTAGTAATTTTTTTAAGCTTTAATATTTTTAATATATATTTAATGCTAAAAAAAATAAGTTTTAAAATTAATAAAATATATAGCTTTTAAGTAAGCTTTAAAATTATATAATATAGTAATAATAAACTTATTTTACTTAAAGTTTTAAAGCTTAAACTTTTGCTTAAGCAGTTTATAAGCTTTAATTTATAATAAATAGTTTTTTAATATTATTTTTACTATTTTTTTTATTTAAAAAGTATTATAATAAACAAAAACTTGTTTAATTTTATTAATATTTTTAAAGCGCTTTACACAAAAAAAAACATTTAAATTATTTAGCTATTTGCTTACTTTTAATTTATTAAATAGCAAATATTAGTTTAATTTTAAGTTAAAAAGCATAAATAATAGCTTAATTTTAATATTATACTTATTATTAAAATAGCTTAAACTAAATAAAGTTATTTTAATATTTTCTAAAAATAATAAGCTAGTTATTTTTATTTTTTTTGTTTATAAATAGTTTTAATGTTTTTTATATATTAAAGTAAAAAAATCTAATGATCTTTTTTAGCTAAATTACTTAATTAAACTATAATTTTTAGACTTTTAAGTTATATAATAAAACAAAATAAAATTTATATAAAAGTAACAAAAAAAATAAGCTATAAAAAATAATAAAAGTAAACTAAGTAAAAATGTAAATTTAAAAAAAAAAAAAGTATAAAATATTAAAAGTTTTTAAGTATTTTATATATTTAAATTTTTTTATGCTATTTTTTTAAACTTTTTTCTTAAAAAACCTAATAATTTTTTTTGTTTGCGTTTATAAAAACTGCTAGCTTATTTTTTATAGCTTTTTAAATTTTTCTTTAAATGTTTTTATATTTTTGTTTTTTGTGCGCTTTTATTTTTTTATATATTTTATAACATTTAGTTTTTTTGTTTTTTAGTTTAGCTTGCTTTACTTTATGCAAGTTTTATTAAGCAGGCTTTATTTTTTTATAGCTTTTTATTTATAAAAGTAACATGCTTTTTTTTTTTTAAAGCTTTTTTATTTAATAATAAATGCTATAAAAAAGCAATAGCTACGTTTTATGCAAAGTTTTTAAATAATAACTAGCTTATACCTAAAAAACTTTGCTTTTTATTTTTTAATAAAAAACTATATTAGCTTAAAAAACAAAATATATTTTTAATTATTAATAGCTTTATATATTAATACATAAACTTAAATTTATTTAGTATAAATAAGCAATAAATTTGCTTATATTACAGCTATTTAAAAGTTTTAGCAATTTTTATTCCTTTTTAAGCTTGTTTTTTGCTTTTTTTTGTTTATATAAAAGCAATTATGCTTTTTTTTTTTAAAACGCTAGCTTTTTAGCAAAAATTTTCTTTTTTTAACCTGTTAAAAGTTTTTAATGAACACTTTTTTAGCTACGCTATCCTAAAAATTATACTAGTATTTTAATACTTGATTATTATTTTACTAAAAAAAATAAAAACGCTTTATAAACTAAATTAAAAAAAACAGTTTAATATTTTTATATGTTTGTTTTAAGCTTTATTAATTAAAAACTGCTAGCTTAAACGTTTATTATTAATTATAACCAAATTACTTGCATTAAGCAAATCTTGCTTATTATTAGCTAAAGCAGCTAACTATAATATATTATAATTTATATATAAAAATTATAACAATTAATAAATAAATAAATTAAATATATAAGTTAACAATAATAAATTACTTATTTATAAATTTTATAATAATATTTGTTATAAGTAAAAAATCGGCTTTACTAAAAACATTAATAAAATAAAGCAATATAATTACGCAAAATTTATTATACTACTTTAATTGCAAAAAAATAAGTTATAACTTATATATTTAAATAATTAAGCTATATATAAATTAAAAAATAAAATAATTAATTAAAAAGCTATTTAATAATACAAATAAAGCAATTATAGCTAATTTTTATTATAATATGTATATTAATTAAATTTATACTTTAAAGTTTAGCGCAATACTTATACTTTTATTCCTACTATGTAACTTAGCTTAAACTTACTTTAGTTAGTTAGTTAGCTCATTTAATTACTTTAGTTTACTTTAGTATATAGTTTTATGTTATAACTTGCTAAAAAACAAAAAAAAACAGCTATAAAAAAGCTTTGCAGCTAAACTACTATAAATTAATAAAAATTTATAACTAGCTATAAAAAAGCTTAAAGCTGCAAGTAATATTATAAAATAGTTGCTTGCTACTAATAAAATAGCAAAATATATTATTTATTATTATTAATAACTTGTTATGCTGCTTTGCAGCGTGGTTTTTTTATTTATGTATTTATAGGTAAAACTATATAAAAAGCTAAATAAAAACTTTATGCAATAATGTTTATATTACTACTTTAAAGTTTTTTTACTTTATAATAACTAGTTTTTATTAATTAGCTTGCTAAACAGAAAATAATAATTAAAAAGCAAAAAAACTTTTTTTAAAGCTTTTAAACTTTTTGCTTTTTTAAAAAACGCATAAAAGCTTTTTTTTTTGTTTTTTAGAACTTTTAAAGGAGCGTTTTTGCTTTTTTTGCTAGTTTTTTTCTTATTTTTTGCTTTTTTTCTTTTTTTTTATTTTTTCTTATTTTAACTGCTTTATTATATATTGCTATTTTATTAGTAATAAATAGCTATTTTATAATATTATTTATAGCTTTAAGCTTTTTTATAGTTAGTTATAAGTTTTTATTAGTTTATAATAGTTTAGCTATAAAGCTTTTTTATAGCTGCTTTTTTTTGTTTTTTAACAAGTTATAATATAAAACTATATATTAAAAAGTTTTTTTTTTTTTATATATTTATAAAAAAGCATAAAAAAGCTTAAAACTTTTTTTTTATATAAAAATATTTTTAGCTTTATTTTTTTAGTGTATATTTATATTATTATAGCTGCTTTATGTTTTAATAATTTGTTATATTTTTTAAAGGCTTTATTTTTGCTAAGCTTTTGTTTAGCTATTATTAAATAATTACTGCTTATTTTAGTTTAGCTTTATTTATTTATTTATTTTTTTTTAAGTATAATTTTAAGTTTTTTTTTTTTTTAACTACTTTTTTTGCTAAAAGTTTAAAGCTAATATTAAATTTTTTTTTAGCTATGCTTTTATTATTGTTTATAAGCTTGCTTTTTGTTTAGTTTTTAGTTTTTTAAGCTTTTATATTTTAAATAAAAGTTTTAATTTTTTTTGTTGCTTTTTAAATTAATTTTTTAGCTATTAAGCTTTTTATATAATATTTGCAAATTATTGTTTTACTGCTAAAATATAAATTAATAAAAAAAATTTTTATTTTAGTTTTTAAATGTTTTATTTTAATTATTTTAAACGCTTTAGTTATATATTTAAAATATTTGTTTTAAGTTATTACTAGTAAATTAATAATATTTTTTGCTTTATTTTTTTTAAAGTTTTTATACTAAGTTGTTATATTATAAACTAAAATACTTTGCATTATTATAATATATATTTGCTTTATTTTTGTTATACTATTGCTTTATATAAAGTTTTATAGCTTAATTATTATATATAACTAAATGCTTAGTTTTTTTTTAAGCTTTATTAAGTGTTTTTTTTATTTTATGTTTTTATTAAACTATATTTTTAAAAATCTTGCGTTGTTTTTTAAGTGTATTATTATATTAAAAAAGTGTACTACTTGCATAAGCGCTGTTTTATTGCTAAAAAAATGCATTAATTTGCTTTTTTGCAGTGCAAACTTTATTTTATGTTGTTTTGCTTAGCTTTTATATGTTTTTTATGCTGCTTTTAAAGCTTTGCAATTTTGTTTTATATTTAGGTTTACTATAATAAAGTTAGTATTATTAGTAAAACTAATTACTACTAGTTTTTAATGCATAGTAAAGTTATTATAAAGTGTTAAAATATATAAAAAGAAAAAAAGAAATAAAAGCAAAAACTTTTAAAGAACTTTAGCTTTTAGCGCTATTAGCTAAAATAATAATTTATATTATTTAAATAAACGGCTTATTAGCTATGCTAGTAGCTATTTAGTAAGACTTTATATAAATGGAAACTTTTTTTAAAGCAAAAACTACTTATATATGCAAAGTATATAACGGTTTTACTACAGATTTTATTAATTTGTTGCTTTTTTTACATAATATTTTGCTTTAAATTTTATATGCTAAGTTAGCAGCGCTTTTGCTTTATAATGCAAAGGTATAAAAATTAGCGCGCTAACAAAGAAATTTTCTATTAATTAATAGTAAGGGCGCTTTTTTGCTAGCCTTAAGTTTTGCAAGCCGTAAACAATACGGTATTAAGTAGATTTTAAATATTATATAGCGCTATATTTTTTGTAAATTGCTTAGCACTAAGCAGTAAGCTTTAAGTTTTAATTACGCTAAAAATACAAGCTATTTATTATACAAAAGAACTAATGCTTATATAGCATTAGCAGCAAAAATTAAAGCTGCTTGTTTTTATAATAGCTAGTATACTAAGTTAGTTATTTATATTGCTACACTAATAAAAAAGCAAAGTTTTTAGACTTTTAGCTTAGCTATTTAACTTTTAATTTTTATGCTTTTAGTGCAGCAAGCATGCAATTTAAACTAAGCTAAAAGCAAACTAACTTTTGCTTTAAAGCAAAGCAACTACAAACTAAGCAAAACTTAAACTTATAACTTTAAAAAAAATAGCTAAGCGTATGCTATTGCACTACTAGGCCTATTAGCTAAAATATTGCTTTATTAAAGCAAAAATATATTGTGCGGTTTAATATAAAAAAGTTTATTTATATAACTATTTAAAAAAAAAAGCTTTTTTGTTATAAAATATATATTATTTTTTTTTTGTTAATAGTATTAAAAGCTTTTATAATATTTAGCTATATATTGTATTACTTAAGCTAACAGCTTATTAGCTATGCTAGTTTTTATTTTTTATATATATAGGTAAAAACTGTGCTTATAAGTTAAAAGTAAGCTATAAGTAGCTTACTTTTTTTTTAATAGCTAAATAAAAACATTTTATATTTATTTTTAAGTTATACTAGTTTTGCTACGATTTTATTAAGTGCTTTGCTTTTTACTTTTTTGCTTTTAAGTTATTTGCTTACTTATATTATGCTATTAATTAAGTATATGCATTTTTATGTAGTTATTTTATAGTCTTTTTTTCTTTGTATTTTTTTTGCTTTATAGTTTGCTTGCTTTAGTATTATTGCTTGCTTTATGCTATTTATAGCAGTTTTTTTAGTTCTAGTACTTATTTAGCTAAATATACTGTTTTTTTTTTTTAGTTTTTTTTTAAACCTTTTTTTATTATATTATTAATGCATTATAGTTTACTTGCTTTAGTATTATTGCTAGCTTTTTATTATATTAGTTTTTTTATAACTAAGTTATAACTAAGTTATAAGCAAAGTTAATTACTTGTTATTTTTTAGTTTGCTTTTTATATATTTATTTTTTAAGCTGCTTTTATATTTTTTATAGTAAGCTTACTAAGTAAGCATAGCTTATAAATAGCTTGTGTACTAAGTAGTATAAAATAGCAATAAATAGTAAGTTACTTTATTTAGCTACTTATACTAATTTTTTTTTAACTATTAATTTTACTATTTTTATTACTACTACTATTATATGTTTAACTTATGCTTGCTTTAATATATTAAAGTGCTTAGTTCGTAATATAATTAGTTATTAATATATTGCAGTTATATAAAAATTTATTTTGCTATAGCTACTATACTTTTTATAGTATGTATTTATAACTAGCTTAGCTTAAGTATATATACTAACTAATGTTAAGCTTATATATTTAAAATTATAAGTTATTTTGCTGTAGTTTTTACTAGTTATTTAATTTATAGTACTAAACAAAATAGCTAATAGCTTGCTACTATATAATTTAAGCTTTTATAACTGCTTATTGTTATGCTTTTTTGCTATAATGCTAATTTTTAAAATAAAAGTAAATGCTTTAGTGCTTTGCGCTAAAGTATTACTAATAGCCTTAAAATTTATATTTATTAAGCATGCTAAAATGCTTAAGCTATATTGCTACTATATTGCTTATATTATAATAATATATTATGCACTTTTTATTGCTGTTTTTTTTATGCTAACTATATAAAAATATTAATAATTTTTATGTTTGTAATATTACTAGTAAATTTGCTAAGTGCTTATAATATAAAAAAAGCAAAGTAAGCGCTAAAAGTAGCAGTTATAGTTTTATAAATACTTTTAACTATATTAATATTTGCACGTTTTTAAGCTTTACTTTATGCTTATTTTAATTATTAAAGTTTTTTTAATTTTAAGTACTACTAATAATTTTTTAGCTTAAGAAAATTAATAAAGAACTTTAATTATTTATTAAAGCTTGTATAGCTATGCGCTGTTTTTGTACTAATAAAAATATTTAAGCTGCGTTTATAGCTAATATATAACTTTAAGTTGCAATTAAAAAAGCAAAAAAAGCTACAGCAAGTAAAAAAGCTAAAAGTTCTACATAAATAAACTAGTTAAAAAGTATTTATATAACTTTTAAAGGTTAGCTTTATTATATATTTAATAGCTAGAAGTTTTAATAGAATTTTAGTATTTAGTGCTAATAAGCCTACATAAAGGGTTAAACTAGTAATTTTTAAAGAAGAGTTTATAAGTAGCACTAGCTTTATAAGCTAAGCTATATATTATAGCTATAAAAATAAAGCATATATAGCCCGTGCTTTACATTTACTATAAAAATACTAAATTAGCTAATATTATATAAAACTTAAAAAATCTATTATTTGTTTTATTACTTATTAACTTTTTTATTAAAGTGGTGCTTTACTACGCTTGTTTTATTATAAATACTATACTATATTATACTAAAACTATTTAGTTTTTTAATTGTAAAGTTATAAAGACATTTTTTTTTGCCAGTAGTAATTAACTTATTTTTATAAGGTATAGTGCTACTAATTAACTTTGTTAAAGCAAGTATTTTGCTATAAATGCCCGTTTTTTAGCGCTAAATGAACTTTTGTATTATATTTAGCTAAACTTAGTTTGCTTATTACTTTTATATTTTAAAAGTACTTATTTTATAAAATTGCGTAAATAACTTATAATAAACTATGTATTTTTGCAAACGTTACAAATTATTTATTACATTTAACTTAATGTAGCTTTTAGGTTAATTAGCTTAGTTTTTACTAAAATTTAAGATATAGCAGCTTGCTATTAGTACTAAAATTAAGGTACTTTTTATTACTTTTTATAGTTTACTGCGTTATTTTCTATAATTTGCTACGTTAAATTAAAATTATATATATTATTTAATAATAGCTTTACTAGTTTATATTTATTTGGATTTTTATTTAATAATATAATTGTATTGTTAAATAACATATTAAACATATATAGCAAAAGTTTAAAAAATCTAAAAGAACCTAGGGATTTAAAGGAACTTAAAGACTTAAGGAAATTTAGCTGAACAATAAGTGCTAAACTTACTACTGCAAAAAACTTAAAGGTTAAAGTAAACGTAGCAATAGTTTAGTTTTTTATAAAAAAAGCTAAAAAAATAGAATTTGGCCAAAAATAAAATAAGGAAAATATAGCAATGCTAGAACAGTTAATAAAAATATTAAATAATAATATAAATAATAGCACTAAAAGATTAAAGCTTAGCATAAGTAAACTAGCTAAAAAAATTTGCAAAATTAGCAAAAGAACTAAAAAGGCCGAAAAAAAAAAAAAAAAACAATTTGCTAAAACTACTAGATTTTTTTAACTTATTTAACTTTATTAGAACTAGTAAGCTTAAAAGAACTAGCAATTTTAATACTAGGACTTAAAACACTAAAAGTAAACTATTAAACTTACTTTATAATAGCAGTAATAATAACTTTTTTTTTTTTGTTTTTTATTAAATTATTATAGTAATAGTTATAGCAATACTTTAAAATTTACTTATATTAAAAGAGGATCTATTAAAATTAAACAGGAAAATGTTAGTACGTTTAACTTTAAGTAAAACAACTTTAATAATTAAAGAGTTATAGCTAATAGCAAAAACATTATATATATTAATGTTTATTTTTTTAATAATTGCATTAAGGCGTTATTTAAAAAAGGAAACTTTAACGGAGCACAGATTATAAAGTTGTTCGATTATTTATTAGCTAGGTTAGTACTTTTATAGTAAAATAATAAAATTATAGCGCTTTAGTAAAAGTTATTGCAATTAGCTAAACTAAAGTTACTTTTAAAAAGTCTAAAGGAACGTTTTAAAATATATACTAAAAAAGCTATAAAGAAATTTTTAAAAGGTTAATTTACTTTTTAAAACATAGCTAAAAACTAGAATGCTGTTTTTTATTTTATTTAGCGTAAGTTATAATACGCTTATATAAACTATATTTTTGCTGCAAATAATTTAAACTAAATTAAAGTTATAAAAAACATTTAAAACTAATAAAACAATAAAATTATAGATTATATTAAACTACTTAAAGAGAAAAAAACCTTTAAAAATTATATAAAGAAAATTAAGAAAGCTAAATATAGTTTAAAATAAAAGGCTAAACGTTAATATTTAAATATAAAGCTTAAAGTAAAACGTTTTTTAAAGTTAAACATTTTTAGTTAATTTAACTGCAAAAATAATTATTTTAACTATTGCTTTAATTATTGCAGAAATAAACGTTATAATAGTAGTAACTATTGCTGCAGCAATTAAAGCTATAAAAAAAGCTGCAACTAAAGCTATAACTATAACTATAGTTATAATTAAAGCTATAATTATAACAAGAGCTATTATAGCAATTATAGCTAAAACTATAGTTATAACTAAAGTTATAATTGCAGCTATAAGTGTGATTATAATTGTAATTACTGCTATAACTATAATTATAAACATAATTGTAATAAAAATTGCAATTAAAACTGCAATAAAAATTAAAATTGAAAAAACTGCAACTATAACTATAACTATAATTAAAATTAAGATTGCTACAAAAGCAAAAAACATAGCGTATACTTTACTAATAGTAAAAAAAGCAATAATAATAAAGCAACATTTCTTTAAAAAAGCAAGTTTAAATACTATATTAAAAATAGCGCTTTTTATGTTATAAACTTTTTTTTAATGTATTATTAATGCTACTAATAATATAAATTACCTTTTATATTAAAATTACATTTAAAGAAATACAAGTGTTAAGTTAAATTAAAAAAGCTAGCAAAAACTAACACTTTTTCTTTAGTTAACGCATTATAACGCATATGTAAATATTGCTTAAAAACTTTCTTTTTGCGTAATCTGCTTTTTTAATATATATACTAATGTTAAAACGCCTAAAATAGTACTATATGCTACTTTAAAAGTACTATAAGCTTAAAGTTAGTACTTAAGCTAATAAAGCTAACTAAAACAAAAAAGCTTACTAAGCTTGCTAAAGCAGCAGAAATTCTTAATAAAGAAGTTTTAATTAGTAAAGCTTTTAATGCTAACTAGTATAATGTTATATATTAGTTTAGTTTTATATACTTGCAAACAAAAATACAAATTAAGCTAACTAAACTAAACCATAAAATTTGCGTTAATCTTAAAACAAAACGTATAATAATTAGTTATAGCTTTTTAAACAAAACTAATTATACTATTAAAAAAAAGAAAAAGCAAATAATTATAGTTAAAAACTAAGTAGTTATTTTAATTAAATGAGCTATATTTACTTTTTACGTGTGCAAAGTTAATAAAAGCAGAAAACCTTATATATACAAATTCTAAAAAAAAAGTTAAATTATTAATAACTATTTAAAACTTAGCATGCTTATTAAAAATAATTTCTTAAAGCTATATAAGGCAATTATTAATTATAAAACTAAAATTATTACGTATAAAGAACTAAACAACTTTGTACTTCTTTTTTACGTGCTAATACAAAAAAAAAAATGCATGCATTAAGTTGTTAATTAAAATAATATTATTATTTTTAAAGGTAGCAAAACGTATATTGTAGTAAACTATAAGCTATTGCTTACTAATTGCAATTTCTGCTTTTTAGTAATACACAAAACTACTTTAAATACTATAATAAACGCTAAAACTTTTAAGGTTGTTCTAGTTATAAATACTGCTAATACGCTTGTAAAAATTCCTAAAAGAACTAAAATTAAGCAAATATAAAAAAACAAAAACAATAGCTGTTATATTTTATTTTAAAAAGCAGCTATAAAAACGTTAGCTTATATTGCTATAAAACTTGCTGCACTTTTAGCTAGCATAATAAGTTTAAAAGCTTTAGTTACTACTAATTTATTAGTACTTATAAATAAAAAATTCGAAATGTTAGCCTTAGTTACTACGCTTGCAATAAATAGCATGCTTTTAGTTAAAAAAGCTAGATATATAAACAAGTTAGCAAAAAATACAAGCAATTTAACTTTTATATTAAAAAAATGTAACGTAATAAGTACTTTTTTAACTAATGCTATGTTTAGCATAGTATAAAAGTTCAAAAACTTTTTAGCTATTAAATATAATTTAATGCTAAATAAACCTTTAAAAGTAAAACTAAAAATCCTAAATACTTATGCTATTTTAGGTATTAAAAAACTAAGCAATTTGCTTAAAAAGATTATAAAGAAAAGCATTTATATTTATGCTAAAAAAGCGTTTAAAGCTGCTAAGTTTGCTAAAGTTATAAAAGCATATAATATATAAACTAATATACCTGCAGCATACTAAAAAAGCAGACAAATTTTTAACTAGGCTACTAGTTATTGTACAACTTAAAAAAAGCACGTAAGATAGCTAAATAGGTTTTAAATACAGGGAGGCTTAACTATTACAATGTAGCTAAAGAATTAATTAAGTTGTAAGCAGCTGCAAAAATATAAAAACAAAGGCCCTTAAACACGGAGCAAAAATAACTAAGCATTAATACTAGCTTTCCTTTAAGCTAAGAAAGGTTTACTATAATTATAAAACAAAAGCTAAAGCAGCTGTTGTAAAACTATTTGCTACTTATAGTTTTAAAAAGGCTGCTTATTATAAGCTTACGTTTATAAACTCTAAAGTAAAGTATAACATAATGAAGTACTAAAAATAGCAATACAAAATTATAAACATAGAACTATAGAAATTAAAAAGCATATATTATAAAAAAGCAAAGCAATTAAGCAACTTTATTAAGCATTAAACACTGAAATTTTACTAAAACTTTTAGCTACTAAATATATAACAATATTAACTTTTAAAAGTTATATAAACACTTTTTAACTAGCTTATTTATGTAAAACTTCTAGCTTTTTTATTTGCTGCAGCTTTTTTTGCTTTTTTAATTATAACTTAAAGTTGCGTACTAGCTATAAATGCAGCTTAAATATTTTTATTAGTACAGAAATAGCGCGTAGCTATGCAAGCTTTAATAAACGATTGAAGTTTTTTATTAACTTTTTTAGGCTAAGAAATTATTAGCAGTACTTAAGATTAAAAGAACTTTAATAGTTAAAATAAGCATAAAGTAAAGCTTAAAAACGTGCAAACATTAATATAATTAAAAGTATTTATAGAATTATAATTGCTATTTTTAGCGTTTATTTTGCTTTTTTTGCATCGTAGGCATTTAGTAAACTTGCTAGTAATATTGCAAGCATAAAAATTATTAATGTTTTTATATAGTTAGTGTAAAAAAAACAGTAATAAAAGGTGCATAACATACTACTATAATATAAGTAATATAGTAGTAGCATAACTTAGGCATTTTAATATGCTTAGTAAATATAAATTTTAAAGCTGTTAGTAATACTTTAGCGTAAAGCACTAAAGCATTTACTTTTATTTTAAAAATTAGCGTTATAGCAAGAAAACATAATAACAAGCAGTTATAAAAGCTTAAACTATATAGTAGTAAGTTATTAGTTATTTTGTTTAGTACTATAGATTAAATAATTAATAAAAACTGCAGCAAAATAACTTATAACTTTAAATATATAAGCTTAACATTAGTTAATATATATATTTAGGCTAAACTAGTTATAAATATATATTGCAAAAAGTATAGCAGTTATAGTAAAGTAGATTTTTATATAATTATAACGCATTAGCAACTAATTATATTATAAACTAAGCACTTTAACATATTAAAGCAAGCATAAGCTAGGTATATAGTAGTAGTAATAATAGAAATAATAAGGTTAATAGTTAAAAAAGAAAAAAATTAGCATAAGTAGCTAAGTAAAATAACTTATTACTTATTATTATTTTATATTGCTTAATGCATAAGCTATTTATAAGTTATGCTTATTTAGTAAGCTTACTGCAAAAAGCATAAAAACAGCTTAAAAAATAAATATACAAAAAGCAAACTAAAAAATAATAAGCAATTAATTTTATTTATAATTTAGTTATAACTTAGTTATAAAAAAACTAATATAGCAAAAAGCTAGCAGTAATACTAAAGCAAGCAAACTATAATATATTAGCAATATAATAAAAAAAGGTTTAAAAAAAAACTAAAAAAGGGAAGTAGTATACTTAGCTAAATAAGTGCTAGAACTAAAAAAACTGCTATAAGTAGCATAAAGCAAGCAGCAATATTAAAGCAAGCAAACTACAGAGCAAAAAAAATACGGAGAAAAAGGGATTATAAAGTGACTACGTAAAGGTGCATACATTTAGTTAATAGCATGTTGTAAATAAGCAAACAACTTAAAGGCAAAAAAATAAAAAGCAAAACATTTAATAAAATCGTAACAGAACTAGTGCAACCTAGAAATAAATACAAGATGTTTTTACTTAGCTACTAGAAAAAAAGTAAGCTGCTTATAGCTCGCTTTTAACTTATAAGCACGGTTTTTACTTATACATATAAAAAATAAAAACTAGCATAGCTAATAAGCCGTTAGCCCAAGTAATACAATATATATATAAACTAATTAAAGCAAAGTTAATATTTTTATAAATTAACAAATAAAAGTCTTATTAGTTAATAATTAACAAAAAACAAAACTTAATTTATGTAAGTACTTTTTAAGTTGCAAAAACATAAAAATACTTAATAACATATATAATAAACTTTATAAAATAAAACATATAAAATAAATAAATAAACTTATATTATTTATATACCTTATATTTGTTGCATAATAAAAAGTAAACAAAATAAACAAAAGCTAAATAGTTATTAATCTTTAATAATTAAACAAGGTTGCTATACTAAATAGTTATTTTTTACTTTTGCAAAGCAAAATAATAGCTAGTTTATTAAGCAAACAATATATTATTTGCATTAATTCAATTGGGTTTTTTTATTAGTTTTTTGTTTATTTAAATTATTAAAATAAGTTTATTATAATTAGTTTACATAAAATAAAAAAGTTTAACATAGCGCTAATAAAGTTTTATAATTTGCTAAGCTACATATAGAAGTTTATAAATAGGTTGTTTTGCTAGTATTTAGATTTTTATTATTGTTTTATTAATAATATTATTATTTATTTTAATACTTTTAAAGAACACGTAAAGCATTTAAATATAATTTTTGGTTTTTTTAAAGCACGCAATATTGCTATAGCTCCACAAAAGTTGTTTATTAAATATTTATTAATTAAGTTGCTAAGCTTTTAAGTAAACGCTTTAGAACTAATTAATATTGCTAATTATATGCAAGCATTTAAATAGCTTGCTTTTTTAAAAAACTTATAAGCTTTAAAACAATACTTAAAAGCTAGTTCTTTTTTAAAGAACCTGATTTTTTATTATGTATAGCTAGCTTAACTTTTATAAAACTGCAAAACTAAGCTATTAGCTAAAAAGCATAAGAAAAATAAAGTAATAAATAAAAACTTTAAATGCTGTAAGTATTATGTTTATATAATAAACTACAATTTTATTTTTGTTAAACTTGAATTTTTTTGCGCGGTGTAAAACGCAATTTGTTTAAAAACTACTTTGCGTTATTATAATTCTAAAAAATAATTGTTTATATAAATTAATAGCTTTAAAGAACAAAGATTTAAAGTAATAATATTTTATATTAAAAAAGAGTACAAATAAATACTAAAAACTTATATTTTTTTAATATAAGTAAAACTAGTAATATATTTAAATAAGTGTTTTTTAAAAGCTAAAGTCCAATATGGCTTTTTAAAGTTAAAGGTTGCTTGTTTTGTTTAAGCTACTAAGAAATTATATACTATAGTACATTTAAATAAGCGCTTTGTTATAATATTAACTAATTATAATGCTAGCGTAAGTATAATAAATAAAATAACCTTAAATATATTTATTACTAACTGTTTAAATATATAACTAATGAACTTATTAGTATATTTTTTATAGTATAGGTATTAAATGTATTACTTGTTTAGTTAGCTTAACTACATACTTAATGCTTTTAGCTAACTTAAGGCAATATAAAACGCTATAAAAAATAGCGTAATTAAGCAATTTAATAAACTAGCAGTACTAAATACTGTGTAATATATTAACAAAAAATGTAACACTATATAAAACATTATTAAGCATATTAATAAAGTAGTAATAAGTAATAAATAGAAAAAAAATTTTAAACTAGCTTATAATGCAAACTTTAAGTATTGCAAAATTATAGAAAAGCTATGTATTAAAAAACAGCGAAGTATTAATAAAAACATTAAAGTTTTTTTTAAGTTTAGCTATTTTTTTTGCATTTATGATAATTTTATTTATAGCATATATATAAGAAAACAACGCTTATACGTACTATATAGCATAGTTTAACAAGTATTAAAGTTAGTATACAACAAGAAAAATTACATAAAACCTAAATGCATAATAAAAAACCTTTAAAAATGTTTTATATATTATAAGTTATAGCTAGTTAAAAAATATATAAAGTGCTATTTAAGTTATAAATTTAATAAAACAGATTAATAATAAAAAGTAAGCAGTTTATAATTAATATGCTTTAAGAACGCATTATTTATATAAACAATTGCGATTAACTTTATTTTAGCGTTACTACGCGTGTTTTTAGTAAGTACCTTGTAGCAACTAAAAAAAAAGTTATATTATAACTATTATAATTATATAATAAATATAACCTATTATTTATTTAAACAAAGTATGCTTATTTTTAGAAATAAAAAGTATATAGCTAAAAACTAAGCTAACGTTTTAGTAAAGCAACTAATATTAAGCAACTAAGGAATTTTCTAAGAAATTATGTTTAATTAAAACAAAAAATTTATATTTAAATTTTAAAAAAGCTTATAAAAAGCATTTAGTACTAAACTATTTATAACAATAGCATACTACTTTTAAAGTAATAATATATTAAAAAAAAAAAACTAAACAATGAAAATTGCTATTTGTTTTTATAACTTTATTACACTAAAGTTTAACTAGTTAAAATTAATATTTAGTTTATAATAAAATTTAAATTTCGCAAAATTTTAAGCAATATAATTTATGTTATATAAATAACTGTTTAGCTTTAGATTGCTTAGCTTATTAAATATTGCTATTAAACAAATTAATAAACAATTATTTAAGCAAGTGTAAAGCATTAAAAATTACTTAAAACAGAACGCTAAGCTTGCTATAAACTTTATAGTAGCTAAAGCAAAACGTTGTTTTAACTGTACATATTATGCATTAAAATTTGCTTTTAGCAATAAAGTATTACTATAATTACACAACAAGTATTATTTGTTAAACAAGCTATTACATAAGTATTTGTAATAATAAGCTAGTTTTTAGAAAATAAAGCGTAAAATAAATAACTTAGCTTATAAGTTAAACTTTTTATTTTATTACTGCATTTATTCTATAATATTTGTTGCTTACTTATAATTAGCTAAAGAAAAAAATAATCTGTTTAAGCAAATAGCGCTACTTTTAGGCTTAATAAAAGCTAACTAACATTTTAACTTAAATAGAAAAAAAAAAGTGTATAAAATAAAAGTTGTTATATAATATTGCCTTAACTGCAAAAAGAACAAATATAAATATTTAGTTAAATAAAAAAGCTAAAGTTATAAGCATAACTAATAAATAATCATGTTTAAGTTATGCTACTTTAAAGAGCTAATTAATAAGTATTAAAAAAAAAAAAGAAGCAAACTTTGCAACCGAGCTACTTTTAAGCTTAAAAATGCTAATAAGCTTAACAATGCTAATGCAACTAAATTTAAGCTCTATAAGCAAAAAAAACCACATAAAGTAAAGTTTAATGTTACAAGCTTTTTTTTAATAAAAGAAGCACTAATAAAAATATTACCCTAAGTACTTATAAAAGTACTAACAACTAATAATACTACGCTTGCTAATAAATTAGTTAAGCTAGAAATATTATTTAAAAATACATTTGCTTTTAAGTAAATAAAGCAACATAAAACAGTTAAAGAAGCAATGCTTGTATTATTAATTAAACCTTTAAAAAAAAACACTAGTATAAGTAATAAAACCGATAGTTAATTAGCAAGTAAAAAGCTAGCAATAAAAAAAAAAGAAAAAATACAACAAAGTAATAAGCTAAAGCTAAAAAAACTCTATAAAAAAAGATATAAAAAACAAAAGTGTATAATTATTATTATAGTAAATAGCTAAAGGACTACTAAAGGTAGCAGCTTTTTTTTTAGAGGCCAGTATTTTAATAAGCCTGCGTAAAAGGTTAAACTAGTAACTTTTAAAAGAGAGTCTATAAGTAACACTAGCCTTATAAGCTAAGCTACACACTATAGCTATAAAAATAAAGCATATATAGCTTGTGCTTTATACCTATTATAGAAATACTAGATTAGCTAGTATTATATAAAACTTAGAAAATCTATTATTTGTTTTATTACTTATTAACTTTTTTATTAAGTGCTTAATAAAGTTGCTTAATTGCTTTGCTTTTTTATAATATATGCTTTTTAACTTTTGTAGTTTTATATTTATAATTTTATATTGCTGTTTTTAATACTTTATTATATTATACTTTACTTTAGAATTTATAAACGTAAACCTATAATAAGTAGCTTTTTTAAAACTATAAATAGCAAACAGCTTTATAACAAATGCTTTAGCTTTTGCTTTATAATTATAATAAACTTTTTTTGGCTTAAAAAAAAGCTAGTATTAATGCTTAGCTGCTTTTGCTTTATATTTAAAAGCTTTTGTTTTTATGTTTTTGTAGCTACTTATAACCTAATTAGTTCTTTAGCCACGTTGTAATAGCTAAGCTTTTTTGTATTTAAAACTTATTTAGCTATTTTACGTGCTTTTTTTAGGTCGCGCAATAACCGGTAGCCTAGTTAAAAATTTGTTTGCTTTTTTAGTATGCCGCAAGTAAATATTTAGCTATAGTAAAAATGCTATGCTTTTTTTGCTAATTATTTTTTTTGCTGTTTTTAATACTAGTTTAATAGCTATATTTATTAACTTATTTTGTTTGTTATTTATTTAGTTGTTTAGCAAAAAATCTTTTTGCTTAGTTACTTTTGTTATGCAATAATATAGTTTTTTTTTAGTATTTTTTTTACTGTATAAATAAGCGTAATAAAGTGTTACTTTTTAGCTGTTCTTTTAGTTTTTTTTAATTTTTTAGGTTTAAATATAACTATTATTTTTGCTTGCTTAAATTGCATTAAGTAGTACTTTAATAAAAAGCTAGCAATATATAGTATTGCTATTTTTTTTGCTAAAGCAGGTTTATAAGCTTTAAAAAAGCTATTAAATAGCAAGTTATTTTTTAGCGCTTTTTATAGTGCTAACTTTTATATTAATAATATTATGTTTTTTTTTTTTGTGTTAATATTAATTATAAACTTTTAGTAGTTATTATAAGTTAGGTTTTTTTTAAATATATTAAATAAGTTTGCTAGTAGTGCAAAAAAAAAGTGTTTTGCTAGTAAAGCTGTTTTTTTTTAAAAGTATTAGCAAAAAATAGCTTATTTTTTGTTTGTTTTAGTAGTAAAATTACAGTAATTTTTAAAGCTAGCTTATAAGCAAACTTTGCTTATTTAGCTAAGTTTTATAATAACTTAAAATTTTTAAATGTTTTTATAAATGTTTATTTTTAGCTGCATTTTTACGCTTTTTTTATTTTGTTGCTAAAGGCTTTTTTTTTTTTTTTAAAGGCTTGCTACGTTATTTTAGTTCTTTTGCTTTAAAACTTGCAGTATATTTGTTTTGCTTTTTTTTTTGTTTTAACTATTTCTAAAAACTACTAAAGTAATACCCGGTGTTTTTTTTTTATAGTTTTTTTAAGCGTTGTTTTATCTGCTATTTTTACTAGTTATTAAATTAAAAAGTTAAAAGCATTATTTAGTTTGTTAAGTATATATAATATATACGTTTTTATAATAATAGCTTTTGCTTTTATAGCTGCTTTATTTTTGTTTAATTTAAGCTAGTTTTATTTTTTTGCTTTTTTTAAGTATTTTTACAAAGCTATTTTTAAGTTAATTATAATTTTTAGTGCTTTATAGTTAAAACTTAGCTATTTTAAGTTCTTTTAGTAAATAATAGTTAAGTTATTAAATATTTATACTAAGTTTATTATTAAGTTTTTTTATTTATGCTTTGTTTTAATTATTTTTTTTTAAAAAATAGCTAGCGTAAAATCTTATTATGCAATAAACTTAAGTAGTTTATTTACTTTTTAGCTTTTTTTGTTTTTTAAGTTTTATAATAAGTAGTAAAAATTAAAGTTGCTTATAAATATATAGCGTTTTTTTAGCTTGTTTGCTTTATATATTTTTTAAATTAAATTACGCTAAACTGTTTTTTTTTAATTTAACAAATATATTAACTATAAAAATACTGCTAAATTATTGCTGCTTATTATAACTTTTGCTTAGTTTTTACTAGCATTTTTTGCTAGCGTTTTTATTGCAATTTTTTTGTTTATATATAGTGTAGCTTTGCTTTTTAATTAAATAACTTAGTAGTTATTACTACTAAAGCAATATATATTGTTATATTTGTTAATTATTAGCTTTTAAACTGCTATATAATTAAAGTTATTATTTTGTAGCACGTATGCTATATTGCTTTTAAATTTTGCAATGTTTTAAAAAGCAATGTTATATATTATTAAGTTAATAAAAATAAGTTTTTGTTTGTATTGCTAGTTTGCTGTTTTTTTGCTAGTAATTTTTTTTTATTTAGCTTTATAAATGCTAATACTCAGGGTTGAAAAATTAATACTTAGTATAAGGACTAATTTTAGTAGTACTAAATTAGTATTAGTATTAGTACTAAAGTTTAAGTACTAATTTAGTA
>MU400947.1:0-19367 GCA_022578965.1 Xylaria sp. FL1777 | reverse complement strand
TAAAATAAATTAAAATATTATTTAAATAAATAAACATAAATTTGTTTAAAAACTTTTATAAAATTATTATTATTATATATTAAAAGCTAGCTAATACGTTTTATAGTTTTTATAGCATAATTATATATTTATATAATTTATATATTATTTATATAGCAGTTTTTTATTTTTTTTTTTTTAGCTATTTTAATAGTATAATATTTATTTAAAATATTAACTGCTATAAATTATTTTATTTAGCTAATATTTTTTTTTATAATTACTAGCAAAATAAAAAAGTATTTATTTATAATAATAATTATATTTAATAGTTAATAATTAATTATTACTTGCTATATTAGTTTTTTTTTTTTATTAATTAGTTGTTTTTTATTTTTTATTTTAAGTACTAATACTATAAAATATTTAGCAAATAACTAAAATTCTTTTAAAAATCTTTTTGCTAAATTTTTTTAAATATATTTTTATAAAACGTTTGTTTTATTTAAGCTTATATAGTATACTTAATAAAGCTTTAATTAATATTTTTTTTTAATAAAAATGTAGTAATTTTATAAGCTATATTTAAGAAGTTTTTTTTTTTTTTTTTTTAAATAGTTTGTAAAATTTGTAATATACTTTTAGTATTTTGTTTAGGATTTTTTTTGCGATTTTTCTAATTTTTTTGCTTTATTTTTTACTTTTTTAATTAATAATTTTTACTTTTTATTAAATTAAAAAATTACTAATTTTTAGTTATAATATTTCTAAAATAATATTATATATATTGTATTACTTGGGCTAACGGCCTATTAGCTATGCTAGTGGCTATTTAGTACAATACTCGTACAAGTGGAAACCTTCTTTAAGGCAAAAACCACCTGTAAAAATAATATTATAATTAAATATATTAGCAATATTTAATATAATTTACTTTTTATATTTTTATATAAATATATTAAAAAGTTTAGTTTTTTTAAATATATAACTATTATTATAGCTAAAAGTATTTTTATTAAATCTTTTAATTTTTTAGGATTTTTGCTTATATTTTTAAAAAATTTTATTTTGTTTTATTATTTTAAGTAAAATTATATTAATTTATACTTTTAAATTAATTAAAATGTTATATTTTTTTTTAATATATAAATTTAACTTTAAATTAGTTTTATTAGTTATTATATTAAACTTTATGTAAAGCTTTAGTTTTTTTAGCTATTTGCTGCTTTTTTAGTAAATATTTATTTTGTTTTTTAATTTTTTTTTATAAAATGTTTAAATGTTTGTTTTTTTTAGTACTTTAAATATTATTATACTTTGTTTTATTTTTGTTTTTAGTTAAGCTTTAAATTGCAGTTTTTAAACTTTTTTATTTTTAGTAACTATTTTTTAGTATAATTATGCTTTAATTAGCTAATAATATTTATAGCAGTTATTTTTACATTTTTTTAAAATAATATTATAAGTATAATTAAAATTTTCTTTAAATGTTGCAAATTTTTATAAATCTTTATAGTAAACTATAGTTATAATTAACTATTTTAATTTATAAAAGTTCTATATTTTTATTTTTATAATTTGTTTAAAAAACTAATTATTTTTTAGTTTATTAAGTAAATATTAACAGTAATAATATATTATATAGCAATTTTATAATACTTTATTATATTTTAGATTTTTTAAGCATAAAATATTATTATTATTTTTTATTATAGTTTTATTATTACTTGCAGTATATTAAAAGAGCAAACAAATTTTTAATTAGGCTACCGGTTATTGCGCGACTTAAAAAAGGCACGTAAGATAGCTAAATAAGTTCTAAATATAGAAAAGCTTAGCTATTATAACGTAGCTAAAGAACTGATTAAGTTGTAAGCAGCTGCAAAAACACAGAAATAAAGGCCTTTAAACATAAAGCAAAAATAGCTAAGTATTAATACTAGCTTTTCTTTAAGCTAAAAGAAGTTTATTATAACTATAAAACAAAAGCTAAAGCAGCTATTATAAAGCTATTTATTATTTATAGTTTTAAAAAGGCTACTTATTATAAGCTTACGTTTATAAACTTTAAAGTAAAGCATAATATAATAAAGTACTAAAAACAGCAATATAAAATTACAAATATAAAACTATAAAAGTTAAAAAGCATATATTATAAAAAAGCAAAGTAATTAAGCAATTTTATTAAGTATTAAATACTGAAATTTTACTAAAACTTTTAGCTATTAAATATATAACAATGTTAACCTTTAAAAGTTATATAAACATTTTTTAACTAGCTTATTTATATAGAACTTTTAGCTTTTTTATTTGCTGCAGCTTTTTTTGCTTTTTTAATTGCAACTTAAAGTTGCATATTAGCTATAAATGCAGCTTAAATATTTTTATTAGTATAAAAATAACGCATAGCTATACAAGCTTTAATAAATAATTAAAGTTTTTTATTAACTTTTTTAAGCTAAAAAATTATTAGTAGTACTTAAAATTAAAAAAACTTTAATAGTTAAAATAAACATAAAGTAAAGCTTAAAAACATATAAATATTAATATAATTAAAAGTACTTATAGAACTATAATTATTACTTTTAGTGCTTACTTTGCTTTTTTTGCATTATAAGCACTTAGCAGATTTGCTAGTAATATTACAAGCGCAAAAATTATTAATGTTTTTATATAGTTAGCATAAAAAAAACAGCAATAAAAAATATATAACATACTATTATAATATAAGCAATATAGTAGCAGTATAGCTTAAGCATTTTAGCGTGCTTAATAAATATAAATTTTAAAGCTATTAGTAATACTTTAGCGCAAAGCACTAAAGCACTTATTTTTATTTTGAAAATTAGCATTATAGCAAAAAAGCATAATAACAAGCAGTTATAAAAGCTTAAACTATATAATAGCAAGCTATTAGCTACTTTATTTAATATTATAAATTAAATAATTAATAAAAACTGCAGCAAAATAACTTATAACTTTAAATATATAAGCTTAATACTAGTTAGCATATATACTTAAGCTAAGCTAATTATAAATATATACTACAAAAAGCATAACAGCTATAATAAAGTAAATTTTTATATAATTGTAATGCATTAATAACTAATTATATTATAAACTAAGCATTTTAATATATTAAAGCAAACATAAACTAAGCACATAATAATAATAATAATAAAAGTAATAAAATTAATAATTAAAAAAAAAAAAAATTAGCATAAATAATTAAGTAAAGTAATCTATTATTTACTGCTACTTTATATTACTTAGTGCATAAGCTATTTATAAGCTATGCTTATTTAGTAAGCTTATTGCAAAAAGTACAAAAGCAGCTTAAAAAATAAATATATAAAAAGCAAACTAAAAAGTAATAAACAATTAATTTTGCTTATAACTTAGTTATAACTTAGTTATAAAAAAACTAGTGTAGCAAAAAGCTAGCAGTAATACTAAAGTAAGCAAACTATAATATACTAGCAATATAATAAAAAAAAGTTTAAAAAAAAACTAAAAGAAAAAAGTAATATATTTAGCTAAATAAGTACTAAAACTAAAAAAACTACTGCAAATAGCATAAAGCAAGCAGTAATACTAAAGCAAGCAAACTATAAAGCAAAAAAAATACAAAAAAAAAAGAACTACAAAGTAACTACGTAAAAGTATATATATTTAGTTAATAGTATATTATAAGTAAGCAAACAACCTAAAAGCAAAAAAGTAAAAAGCAAAGCACTTAATAAAATTATAGTAAAACTAGTGCAACTTAAAAATAAATACAAAATGTTTTTACTTAGCTACTAGAAAAAAAGTAAGCTATTTATAGCTTGCTTTTAACTTACAAGCATAGTTTTTACTTGTATATATAAAAAATAAAAACCGGCATAGCTAATAAGCTGTTAGCCTAAGTAATACAATATAATATATAGTTTTATTATAATAATAACTTTTAATAATTAATTAAATTGTTAGTTCTAGTTTTTAAAACATATTAGTTTTTATGCTAACTATTAATGCTTTTTTGTTTTGTTATATTTAAAGCAATTTAAGCTATAAAAATATTTTGTTTATTTTTATTAATTCTTTTTTTATAGTATTTTTTATAGCTTTTAATTTTATTTGTTTTTGTTTTAAAGTTTTATAAGTTTTGTTTTTTTAAGTTTATTTAGCAACTAAATATTTTAGTAGTTTATAATTAGTTTAATAATTATACTATTTATAATTATAGTTTTGTTTTTTTAAATATAATTTTTTTTTAAGCTATATTTTAAGCTTTAATAGTTTAAAGTTTTTATAGTTTTATAAGTTTGCTAATTATATTAATTTATTACTTTTTATTGTTTGCTATTTTTAATTAAACTATTTTTTTAAGTTATATATTAAATAACTTTAATTATTTATATAATAAATATATTTTTTTGCAATTTGTTTTAATAATTATAAAGCTTTTAAATAATATTTATATGTTTGTTTATTTTAATTTATATAAATAAAACATTTAGTTTTGTTTAGTATAGCATTTTTGTTTTAACTTAAAATAGCAATTTTATATTTTTGCTTTAAAAACATATTTTTTAAATTGCTTTATTATTTTTTATTATTTTAAACTTTTATAACTTATATTTTTTTTTTAAGTTAAAAAATCTTTTTTTTTTATAGCTTTTTTTTTGTTTTTTTTTTTTAAATTAGCATTATTTTTAAAAATGTTCTTTTTTTTTACAGTTATAACATTTAACTTTAAATATATCTTAAGGTTATTATTTTTAAACTTTATTAATTTGCTTAAACTTTTGTTTAATATTTTCTTAAGTATTTTTTTTTTGTTTTTTTTAGTTTTTTTAGTTTTAAAGTACTAATTAAATAATTATTAATTAATTATAATAGCTATATTAATATACGTATTAATTTTTATTAGTTTATTTATTTTATATAGTTTATTTTAAATTTAAGTTTTAAGTTTACTATAAAATAAGTAAAATAATATAAGCTTAAGCAATTTTAAAATTGCTACTAATTGTTTAAATTTTATAGCATAATTTACTGCTACTTTTATTTATTTTAAGTAATAAAGTGCTTTTTTTATATGTTTTGCTTTTTAAATGTTTTTAAATAGTGCTTTTATTTAATTTTTAAACTTAATATAATTTTTAAAATTTTTTTTTATTTTTAGCTTAAAATTAGTTAATTTATTAGCTTTTAAAAAATCTTTTAAAATAAATTAAAACTATTTTAGTACTTTTTTTAATAAAAATTATAAAATAATTATTATTTTTTGATTTTTTTTTATAATAATAATAAAGTGCTATTTTAAATAAAGTTTAATATAAATTAAAAAAGCTTTTATATTTATAAATTTATTATAAAGCTTTAAAGCAATAAATTTAAAACTTTTAATGTTTAATATTTTTAATATTATAAATAATCTTAATAATAAAAGCAGTAATAATAATAAAAAGTTAGGTTTTTTATTTTAAATTATTACTTTAAATATAGTAATAATAAAAATAAGCATTAAATTTACTAATAATAATATTAGTATTAATTATAGTATAATTACTTGTTTAAAGCTTTAATTTATTATTATAATAACTATTATTATTACTGCTTTAATTATTATAACTAATGTTTATACTAGTTTAAAAGTTATAATGCTTAATATTTAAGCTATTTTTTAAGTTAAAGCAATTAGTTTGCTTTATAATATTAATATTAGCATTAGTTTTTTTTTATTATTACTATTTAACTTTTTTTTTTTTACTACTGCTTTTTTTTTAATAAAAATAGCTAATAAAAATATTAAAGTTTATTATTTTAGTACGTTATTAGTTTTAAAAGTTTTTAAAATTTTTAAACTTAATTTTTAACTTTTTATTTTTAATAATATAACTTAAATCTAGTTTATTAGTTATTAAGTAAAGTTTACTTACGTAATACTATTTAATATTTTTATTTTTTAAATATTTTTTTAGTATATTTTTAAAAATTTATTTTATAAATTGTTTATTATTTAACTTTTTATATTAATATTTATTTTTATATATTAAGTTTTATTAATTAAAGAACTATTAAAGTATAATAAACTTATTATATATTAATATAATAGGTTTGCTTTTAAGGTTTTAATTTATAAGTAATAATAAAATCTTTAATAATAGTTCGTTAAAAAGGTTTTTAAAGTACTTTTATTATTATACATTAATAAAAGTTTTAAAGAATTAAAAGTAATAAATGTATTAATGCTTAGCAGTTATAAAAAATTAATAGCTAAAAAACTAAAACTAAGTAAATAACTAAATATAAAAAGTACATAATTATATAAACAAAAAAAAAGTAAAAAAAGTAATAACTTTTCTTAAATTACTACATGTTTAATAAGCATTAAATTATTGTAAGCTTAGTAAGCTTTAAATTACTATAAGCTTAGTAAGCTTTAAATTACTGTAAGCTTAATAAGCTAAGTAAGTTATTACGTAACTTTAGCTTTAGCTAGCAAAAAAAGAGGTGCAAAGTATATATAAAAGCATTAAGCCGCTCTAAAGGCCACCTTAGTGCCAATTTTATAACATAAGCATATAGTTTAAACTAAGCTAAAAGTAAACTAACTTTTGCTTTAAAGTAAAACAACTATAAACTAAATAAAACTTAAATTTATAACTTTAAAAAAAGTAGTTAAGCATATGCTATTGCGCTATTAAGCTATTATAAACTATTTATAACCTGTTTTTTATAATTTTTGTTTATAAATTTTATTACTTTAAGGTTTTTTAAGCTTGCTATATTTATTATATTAAATAAAAAAGCATATTTTTTGTTTTTTATATAAATAGCTATTTTTTTTAATTAAACTAAAACTATTAAATTTAGCAAAGTAATTAATATACTAAAACAACAAATTATTGCTAAAAAATAGTTTATTTAATATAAATAAATTTAGAATAAATTTTAGCAAAAAAAATAATTTTAGTAAGCCTAATAATAAAATGTTTTAAAAAAAGCAAAATACTTAAATTAAAAACAAATATTAAAACAAAAGCATTAGCTAATTTAAAAAAAAAGCATGCTTATAAAATAACTTTTTAAACAAACAAAATAACGTTAATTAAAACAAACTTAATATTAACTATATATTATTAAAAAATAAATATAAAAATAATAATTTATATTTATTTAAATAAAGTAATAAAAAGCTAAATTGCTTATGTTATTTTTGTATTTATTTATGTAACTAAAGCAATTAAGTAATAAGCTAACAATTTTAACTAATTATATTATAAATAAAGAATTAATACAAATACATAAGAAATTAATACAGATATATAGTTTTATAAACATATAATGGGCTTGTTTTTTAAATAACTTTGCAACTATTTATTGCACTATAATGCAACTGGAGTCATTAGAAAGCTAATTGCAAAAGAAATCTAGAAACGCAAACGGTTTGTTTGTACGACTTACAGTCGCAGAGATATTTATGTTCTATGCTTATATAAAAGGTCACTTTTTGGTTTATTAGCATATTTTGTTTAACTGTGAATATTTTTGCGACTGTTGGTTATACAAACAAACCGTTTGCATTTCTGGAATCTTTTTGCAATTAGCTTCCAAAAAATATGTTTTAAGTTGCAGTGCAACTAGTAGTTAAAAAGTTATTTATTATATGTTTATAAGCATTATATATTTATATTAATTTTTTATATGTTTGTATTAATTCTTTATATGTTTGTATTAATTCTTTATAAATAATATTAAAAGCAGTTTTAAATTTAGCTTAGCTAGCAATTAAAAAGCTTAAGCTTAAAAAAAATTAAAATAGTTAAGCAGCTTTAAAAAAAAAATTAAGGTTAGCTTTTAGCTTAAAAATTAGCGTTTATACAAGCTAAAAAAAGCTAGTATTATTAGCGTTAGTTTAATTTAAGTAAATTACTGTTATAAAATTAGCACAAAGGTAACCTTTAAAGTAGCTTAATGCTTTTATATATACTTTGCACTTTTTTTTTTGCTAGCTAAAGCTAAGGTTATATAATAATTTACTTAGTTTATTAAGCTTATAATAATTTAAAGCTTACTAAGCTTATAATAATTTAGTACTTATTAAACTTATAGTGGTTTAAAAGAAATTATTACTTTTTTTACTTTTTTTTTGTTTATATAATTATGTATTTTTTATATTTAATTATTTATTTAGTTCTTAGCTTTTTAGCTATTAATTTTTTATAACTGTTAAGCATTAATATATTTATTACT
The DNA here is from genome assembly GCA_022578965.1 of Xylaria sp. FL1777. Classification (NCBI taxonomy): domain Eukaryota; kingdom Fungi; phylum Ascomycota; class Sordariomycetes; order Xylariales; family Xylariaceae; genus Xylaria; species Xylaria sp. FL1777. The sequence continues at coordinate 11,144 of MU400947.1, read as the reverse complement.
TTTAAACTTTTAAAACCTTTATTAATGCATAGTAGTAAAAGTACTTTAAAAACCTTTTTAATGAACTATTATTAAAAATCTTATTATTACTTATAAATTAAAACTTTAAAAGTAAACCTATTATATTAATATATAATAGATTTATTATATTTTAATAGCTTTTTAATTAATAAAACTTAATATATAAAAACGAATATTAATATAAAAAGTTAAGTAATAAACAATTTATAAAATAGACTTTAAAAGGTATATTAAAAAAATATTTAAAAAACAAAAATGCTAAATAGCATTACATAAATAAACTTTACTTAATAATTAATAAATTAAATCTAAATTATATTATTAAAAATAAAAAGTTAAAAATTAAGTTTAAGAATTTTAAAGATTTTTAAAACTAGCAATATATTAAAATAATAAACTTTAGTACTTTTATTAGCTATTTTTATTAAAAAAAAAGCAGTAACAAAAAAAAAAAGTTAAACAATAATAATAAAAAAAAACTAACGTTAATACTAGCGTTATAAAGCAAACTAGTTATTTTAACTTAAAAAATAGCTTAAATACTAAGCGTTATAACTTTTAAACTAGCATAAATATTAGCTATAATAATTAAAGCAGCAATAATAACTACTATTATAACAATAAATTAAAGCTTTAAATAAGTAATTATATTATAACTAATATTAATATTATTATTAGTAAACTTAATGCTTATTTTTATTATTGTTATACTTAAAGTAATAATTTAAAATAAAAAATTTAACTTTTTATTATTACTGTTATTTTTATTATTAAAATTGTTTATAATGTTAAAAATGCTAAACATTAAAAGTTTTAAACTTATTGCTTTAAAGCTTTATAATAAATTTATAAATATAAAAGCTTTTTTAATTTATGCTAAACTTTATTTAAAATAGCACTTTATTATTATTACGAAAAAAAATTAAAAAGTAATAATTATTTTATAATTTTTATTAAAAAAAGTACTAAAATAGTTTTAATTTATTTTAAAGGATTTTTTAAAAGCTAATAAGTTAACTAACTTTAAGCCAAAAATAAAAAAGATTTTTAAGAACTATATTAAGTTTAAAAATTAAATAAAAGCATTATTTAAAAATACTTAAAAAGCAAAATATACAAAAAAAGTATTTTATTGCTTAAAACAAATAAAAGTAGTAGTAAATTATACTATAAAATTTAAACAATTAATAATAATTTTAAAATTGCTTAAGTTTATACTGTTTTATTTATTTTATAGTAAACTTAAAACTTAAGTTTAAAATAAACTATATAAAATAAATAAACTAGCAAAAATTAATATATATGTTAAAATAACTAGTTATTAGTTATAACTTTTATATATAGTACATATAATAAGTTTTGCATAAAAACCACTTTATGCAAAAGCTATTATATAAATTAAAGTAATTTTAGTGTTAGTTTAATTTATATGCTAACAAAGTTCTTACATATAAAAAAGAACTTTTGCTTTATACGAACTTTTTTTTTTTTAAACATATAAAATATAAATAGCTTATAATATAAAAATTATTATACTTTGTTTTAGCATATATATATTAAACATATAATTATATAAAGCTTATTTAATATTAATTAATAGTTATATTTATACTTTTAACCTATTTATAATAAACTATAAATTAACTAAAGTAATAATAAAGTTATATAATATATTTTTATTTTAACTTATTAAAAAGAAATTTATTTTTTATATTATATTTGTTTTTTTTTAATGTATAAATATATTGTTTAGTTTACTTTTTTTAATTAGCTAAAATAAGCACGTATAAAAAAAAAAAAAAAATCTAATTTATTTACGTATAAAAACTAAACTTTTAACCTGTTTATTAATATTAAAAACAAAATAAAAAAATAGTAAGCAACTTTGTTACTTTTTAACTATATTGCTATATAAACATTAAGCAATATATTAATTATATTATTATATAAAAATAAAACAGCAATTTATATAACCTAAATATAAAATTAAATATATTATATAATTTAGTTAAATTTATTATGTTTTAAAAAAACAAATAACTATTTATAATACTTTTAAAGTTAAAGCTAGTTATTTTTATATATAAAAATTTAGCTAAAAACATTTTAATAAGCGCATAATAAATAAATACTTAAATTAATTTTAAAATATAAAGCTAAAAAATCAATTTTAGCTATACAACTAAAATTAAGCTAAATATTAAGCTAGCATTTTATTATGCTAATTATTTATATTTTTATAAACTATTAAACTACTTTTAAAAAAGGTTTGCTAAAACTTTTAAAAAATAAACGAAAAATTATTTCTAGAAAATTTATTAAAGCGTATAAAGCGCTTTGCTTAAAAACTTTAAGTTAAAAAAAATTTACTTAACATTAAAAACAACTATAATTTAAAAGCTTATAAAAATAGCCTATAAAAACTTTATAATTAAAAAATTAAAAAAACTACTAAATATTTATTATATAATAACTATTTAACTATTAGTAATATTTTTAACACTAAGCTAATAGCTAAATATTTTTTTGTATAATAATTAAAACTTTTTAAACTATTTATATACTAAATTATTTCTTAAAAACTTAAGTTTTAACGTATAATTTTAAACGTAATAATATAAATATTAATTATAATTAATTTAACTAAATATTAAATATTAGAATTTTTTTAAGCTATTTAATCTTTATATAATAAAAGCAAGCTATAAACTAATTTTTTAACTAATATATAAATATTTTGTTTAGTATTATTTATTATAAACATTAAAGCAAAAAACATATATTTATATAACATTAAATTTAGCTATTAAAAGTATATTTTTAAATTTATTTTTAACGAAGTTCGTATAAAACAAATTTATATTTTTTAATAAATATATTGCTTTTTAAAAAAGCTAAAACTTAAATTAAAACTATATAAGCAAGCTATATAACTTATTATATAATAAAGCTTATTTATTTATTGCTGCTTATTAATATATTAAAATTATAAAAAACTAATATTACGCTATATTTTTATATATTTTAAAAAGTTATGCAAAAAACTTTTTTATTAACTGTATTAATCTAAATAAAACTTAAAATAAAATATACTATATAATAAATATTTACTTTAATACTAATATAAACTATAGCTAATATTAAGCTAACTAAATAATAGTTTTTTTTATATAAATAAAAAAAAAAAACTTAAATTTAGCTTTGCATAAAATATTTAAATTAATGCTTAATAAGCTTAAAAAAGCATAGCAAACGTTTAGCGCTAGCTATTAAAGCAAAATTTAATTAAACATAAACGTTATATAAGCATATTAAAGTATACTAAAGTTAGCTATAGCGTTAATTTTTTAAAAACTTATGTATAAAAGATTTTTTGCTAACTTATAAGCATGCTTATATATAGCATTAAATAGTATAATAAAAACCTTTATATAAAAAAACAATAAGTTATATTTTATAAACTAAAAATATAACTATAGCTATATAAAAAACTAATAACTTAAATTTATATTAAAATTATTAAATTAATTAATTAAACAATTAAGCTATTTTTAAAGCTATAACTAAAAAAACTAAAACTTTTATATAAACAAAAAATGCTTTTATAATAGACTTATTATATATTAATATAACAGGTTTACTTTTAAGGTTTTAATTTATAAGTAATAATAGGATTTTTAACAGTAGTCCGTTAAGAAAGTTTTCGGAATACTTTTATTACTATGCATTAATAAAGGTCTTAAAAAATTAAAAGTAATAAGTATATTAATGCTTAGCAGTTATAAAAAATTAATAGCTAAAAAGCTAAAAACTAAATAAATAACTAAATACAAAAAATGCATAATTATATAAATAAAAAAAACAGTAGTAATAATTTATAAACGTTGCTTTTTTTAATAAACTTAATGTTATATTGTTTTAAATTTAAAGCTTAATAAACTTAATGCTTAAGTTTGTTAAGTTTAAAGCTTAATAAATTTAACGCTTAAATTTATTAAATTTATGCATTAAACCCTTATAATAGTTTAAATATATATTTTTTTAACAAATAGGACTTTTTTTACGCATGTTTTTTTTATATTTAGCTTTTTAACTAGCTTAATTAGCTTATTTTATAATATTATTTTTTTTTTTTATAATTGTTATTTTAACAATTTTATATTTTTTTTTTATAAGTTTTTTTTTTTATTTCCTGTTTTTTGTTTTTTGTGCTTATTATGTTTAATAAGGTTTTTAAAAAACTTCGCTTGTTATATTTTAAACAAAAAGCTTAACAAAACTTTGCTTTGCTTTCTTTTATTAAACTAAAATTAATTAAAATAGCTTTATGCTTTTGCTACAATTATTATAGCATAAAATGTTTAATATTAAAATCTAACTTTAATTAATATGTTAAATATATTATAGCTAAACAAGCAAATTATAACGCTAAAAGTTTATTTTTAAAGCAAATGTAGCAGCTTATTTTTTAGCATAAAAAGCTAAAAAATAAATTAAACTTACTAATAAAAAAGCATAAAAAAATAAGTATAAAAATCCGCTGTTTTAAGCAATAAAAAAAACTATAGCAAAAAAAAATAGCTGCTACTATAGCTTATAGTTTAAATAATTTAAAAAAGCTTAAGCAAATTAAAGCAAAAAAGCGTTATATAGCTAAAAAATAAAAATAACGCATTAAAGCAATATAGCTATTGCTAGTTATTTTTTTAAAGCTTAATTAAAACATACTAAACGCTTTATTTAAAGTTAATCTTTTTTTTTTAGCTTTAGCTAGCTTAAGTATTAATAGTAAAACTAGTTTATAATTATTTTAGCAGTTTTTAAGTGTTTTTTAAGTTCTTAAATATTGTTAATATATAAATATTTTTTTTATTTAATAAAATACTTAACGTTATTATTGTTTTAACGGAAATTTAATATATTTTTAACTTTATAAATATTTTAATCTGTTTTTATTTTTAATTATGTTTTAATAAATGTTTTAATAAATACTAGTTTTAATAAAAAAATATAAAAAACAAAATAAATTTATATGTTTTTTAATAATAATAGTTTATAGTTAGTAAATAAAATAATTTCTTTAATTTTAAAAAAGCCAAGTTTTTTAAATTTTAATTTATTGCTTAGTTGTTTTATTTTGATTTAAGAAATATTAATGTTTGCATTTTGCTTTTGTTATAACAAATAAACTTTATTTTTTTTTTTAAAAGTTAGTTTTTTAGTTCGTTTTTTGTTATAATATATTAATATTTATTATTATAAAAACTAAAAACATAGTTATAGTTTAGCTTATAACGTTTTAATTTTTATTGCAATAGTTTTTGCTTAAAATGCTATAATTAAAATAACAAATGTTTTTATTAATGTTTTTTTTTGTTTTTTAATAATTGCTTGCTATTTATAAATAGCTTTATATAAAAATATGTTTATATTTTTGTTTGTTAATATATTATATAAGATTTGTGCTATTAGTAATAGTTTTACTTAATTGTTTTATTAATAATTAATATAACTTTATAAATATTATTTTAATATTTAGTTTAGTTTTTTTGTTTATTTGTTAGTTTATAAATAGTAAGCAATTAAAAACTTTAGTTTAATACTAATAAATTTAAAAAAACTAGTTTTAAACTTAAAAATAAACAGTTTATTTTAGTTTAAAATAATTCTTTTTAGTAACTTATGTTTATTTAAATATTAATATATAAAAGCATATATAAGTTGTTTAGTTATTATATTTTCTTTAAACAGTAAAAAGTAAATATACTTAGTAAATTTATTAATAATAACTTATATTTTATTATATTATATTTTTATAACTAAATTAATTAATAAAAATAATATTATAATAAAATTTTAAGCAATAGTATATTATGTTTATTTAAGTATTTATATAAGTTATAATAGTTTATAAAGCTTATATTAAGCTATTTTAGCTTTATTATAAATATTGCACTTTTTTATAATAAATTTAACTATGTTTTATAGTTTTAAAAAATTATATTTTTTTATAGTTATTTAGCTATTTTTATTGCTTTTTAGTATTTATATAATAAATGTTTATAAAACTTTTTAATAAACTTGTTTTATAAAGATTTTAGTAAGTAAACCTTACGTTTATATATTAGCTTGTTATTTTTTAATGTTTTGTGCTTTTATAACTATATTAACTTTTTTAAGTTATAAGCTTATTATAGCTATATATTTATAAAATTTTTAAATATAACTTTAACTTTTAAGCTTTTATTTCTTTAAAAATGCAATACTTAAATGTTTTTTTTTAAAACTTTAAATCTTTTTTAACTTTGTTAGCTAAGTATATTTGCTTAAATGTTTTTTTTTTTTTTAATGTAATATATTTTAAAGTTAAATTTAAAAAAAAAAACCATTTAACTTTTATGTTATTTAGTAATTTTTTATATAGTTATAAATTTTGTTAAGTTTTAATAATTTAAATAAATCTTAATTAGCTTTATAGTTTTTATAAAAAACAGTTTTTATTTTTTAAATGCTATAATAATTGCAAATAGTTCTTTATTATATATAAAATATTATAATGCTATATTTTATAATGCTTTAAAGTAATAAGCTACTAAATGCTATTTTTTGTTGTTTTTTAATTGTTTTAAAACTTTTATAATTATATTATTTAAAGCATTTATTTTTAGCTTTTTTTTTTTTATAAATTAAGTAGTTTAACTATAAAGTTAAAAATAACTTTTAGTTTTAGTTTTTTAAAAGCTTTTTAGGCTTTTTTTAATATTAAAAAAAATTTTCTTTTATATTTTTTTTTTGTATACTTTATAAAGTAAAATGCTATTTTTTTAAAGTTTTAAATTAACATTTAAACATAGTTCAAAAATCTTAATGCTTATTATATGTTTATAATAATAGCTAAATTAAATATTTTCTAGTTTTATATTATATTAATTTTTAACTGTTAAATTTATATTTGTTTTAAAGTAATTATAAATTTTAAAAAGTTAATTTTTTGTATATATTATATATACTTTTTTGTATTAAGTTATAATTTTGCTTATTTAAGTATTTTTAATACTTAAGTTATGTATTTTTTGTGTTTTTTTAATATTTTAAAGTAAATTAAAATATTATTTAAGTAAATAAACATAAATTTATTTAAAAACTTCTATAAAATTATTATTATTATATATTAAAAACTAGCTAATATATTTTATAGTTTTTATAGCATAACTATATACTTATATAATCTATATATTATTTATATAGCAGTTTTTTATTTTTTTTTTTTAGCTATTTTAATAGCATAATATTTATTTAAAATATTAATTACTATAAACTATTTTGCTTAACTCATGTTTTTTTTTATAATTATTAATAAAGTAAAAAAGTATTTATTTGTAATAATAATTATATTTAATAATTAATAATTAACTATTATTTATTATATTAGTTTTTTTTTTTATTAATTAGTTGTTTTTTATTTTTTATTTTAAGTATTAGTATTATAAAGTATTTAATAAATAACTAAGATTTTTTTAAAAATCTCTTTGCTAGATTTTTTTAAATGTATTTTTATAAAGCGTTTATTTTATTTAAGCTTATATAGTATACTTAATAAAGCTTTAATTAATATTTTTCTTTAATAAAAATATAGTAATTTTATAAGTTATGTTTAAAAAGTTTTTTTTTTTTTTTTTTTAAATAGTTTGTAAAATTTATAATATACTTTTAGTATTCTGTTTAGAATTTTTTTTGCGATTTTTCTAATTTTCTTACTTTATTTCTTACTTTTTTAATTAATAGTTTTTGCTTTTTATTAAATCAAAAAGTTATTAATTTTTAGCTATAGTATTTCTAAAATAATATTATAATTAAATATATTAGCAATATTTAATATAATTTATTTTTTATATTTTTGTATAAATATATTAAAAGGTTTAGTTTTTTTAAGTATATAACTATTATTATAGCTAAAAGTGCTTTTATTAAATTTTTTAATTTTTTAGAATTTTTATTTATATTTTTAAGAAATTTTATTTTGTTTTGTTATTTTAAGTAAAATTATATTAGCTTATGCTTTTAAGTTAATTAAAATATTATATTTTTTTTTTTAATATATAAGTTTAACTTTAAATTAGTTTTTTTAGTTATTACATTAAACTTTATGTAAAGCTTTAGTTTTTTTAGCTACTTGCTGCTTTTTTAGCAAATATTTATTTTGTTTTTTAATTTTTTTTTATAAAATATTTAAATGCTTATTTTTTTTAGTACTTTAAATATTAATGTATTTTGTTTTATTTTTGCTTTTAATTAAGCTTTAAATTGCAATTTTTAAGCTTTTTTACTTTTAGCAACTATTTTTTAATATAATTATACTTTAATTAGCTAATAATATTTATAGCAGTTATTTTTATATTTTTTTAAAATAATATTATAAGTATAATTAAAATTTTTTTTAAATATTGCAAATTTTTGTAGATTTTTATAGTAAACTATAGTTATAGCTAACTACTTTAATTTATAAAAGTTTTATATTTTTGTTTTTGTAATTTATTTAAAAAACTAATTATTTTTTAATTTATTAAGTAAATATTAGTAATAATAATATACTATATAATAATTTTATAATATTTTATTATGTTTTAAATCTTTTAAGCGTAAAATATTATTATTGTTTTTTATTATAGTTTTGTTATAGTAATAACTTTTAGCAATTAATTAAATTACTAGTTTTAATTTTTAAAATATATTAGTTTTTACGTTAATTATTAGTACTTTTTTATTTTGTTATATTTAAAGCAATTTAAGCTATAAAAATACTTTGTTTATTTTTATTAGTTCTTTTTTTATAGTGTTTTTTATAGCTTTTAATTTTATTTGTTTTTGTTTTAAAGTTTTATAGGTTTTATTTTTTTAAGTTTATTTAGCAACTAAATGTTTTAATAGTTTATAATTAGTTTAATAATTATACTATTTATAGTTATAGTTTTGTTTTTAGTTACGGCTTCTAGTTATATAGCTATTATTGTATTAGTATAGCTATTATATTAGCTATAGCTATAGTTATTAGTATGGCCATTAGTTTAGTTATTATATTAGTTATTTTATTATATTATAGTATTATAGCAATTAGTGATATAAGTGGCCTAGTTATATAACCTATGACTTATAAACCTCACACTTTACTATAAGCTAAAAATAAAAGGTTTTAACTATAGCAGCTTAGCTAGCTATGTTTTTTTTATTTCTTTACTTTATAATTAAAGTGTATTGCTAAGTTAATGCTACATAATATATGTATAGTGCGCTATTATAACAATTATAAGGTTTTTAGCTAAAATGATTTCTAGTAGTTAGGTTTTATATATTTGTTAGTTATAGCTAAAGGTATATTGTTCTTAGTATTTTTTTGTATATGTTTAGAAGTACTGCGTGCTTATATTAACCTTTTTTTTTTTTGTTCGCTTTTTAATAAATGTTGCTGCAAGCCTTTTAAACCAGCACTAAGCAAAAGCAACTTTTAAACGGACCTAGATATTTTAAGCTATATTTTGTATAAAATAGCGTTTTTATGTGCTTGTTTATGCTTTTGTTCGAAAAGCCTTTAGGTTTTTTTCTGTAAACCGATCTTTGTTTACTTTTTGCTAAACATATTATTTTTTGTTTACCTTTTGTTGAACATTTTATAGCTTTTGTTGTACTTGCGCGTATAATAAGCATACAATTTATATACTTTTTAAACGCGTTAATACATATCTTTTTATATAGGACCTTTGCTATACAAAATGCTAGCTAAACCTTTTGCTAACGCTAGAAATTTTCTATAATAACTAAACCTTTTGCTATAGTTGTTATAACCATTTTTTATTAAGTATTAACCTATATAAAACGCTAATAAATTATACTAATTTTAATTTAATAGTACTTTTAGCTAAATAGCTTAAATTAAAGAACTAAACAACTAGCTTTTTGTTTAGCTGTTTTATTTTTAACAAATTAATAACTGAACTTTTCGCTAAAGTTGTTAACTTTTGAACTAACTTTTTAGGTTTTTTAGCTAAAATACTTACTATGCAGTACAAATTAATATTAGTTATAAAGTACCTTTGCTTTTTTAACTAAAAGACCTGTTTTAAACAACAAACTACTTTACTAAGCTATTTATATATAAATATAACAAATATTTCGAATTTTTAACTATATAAACAAACTAACATATATTTACTTATATATTATTTATTTAATTAATTAATTTACTTAAAGCTATAATACTTTTGTTATTATATAAATTAGCTAGTGTTGCAAGTACTATAGTTTTAAACCTTAAAGCTTAATTAACTAGTTAATTAATTAAGTAGTTAGCCGGTTAATTAGTTAGTTAACTAGTTAACCTACTTATAACTTATTTACTTTATTTACTTATATTTTACTTAATTTATTAGTACTTACGTTTTTATACGAATTACTTATAAAACGAAGTACTAAACTATTTTTCGCGATAAAAGGTTTAAGTTAATAAGTTATTAATTAGAACAATATATTAGACCTTATAACGAAGGATATAAAGGGGTGAATTAAAACGTAATAGCAAGTGGTACTTCTGCAAATCTTTTGTTCTTTAGCAATTATATGGGTTTACCTATATAAACCAAGGATAACAAAAGATTTAAGGGAGTAGTTATAGCTTTTAGCTATATAGCTACTATTATATTAGTATGGCTATTATATTAACTATAGCTATGGTTATTAGTATAGCCATTAGTTTAGTTATTATATTGGTTATTTTATTGTATTATAGTATTGTAGCAGTTAGTGGTATAAGTGGCCTAGTTATATAACTTATGACCTATGGACCTCACACCTCACCATGAGCTAAAAATAAAAGGTCTTAATTATAGCAGCTTAGCTAGCCATGTTTCTTTTACTTTTTCACCTTATAATTAAAGTGTATTGCTAAGTTAATGCTACATAACATATGCATAGTGCGCTGTTATGACATTTTTTTAAACATAACTTTTTTTTAAGCTACATTTTAAGCTTTAATAGTTTAAAGTTTTTATAGTTTTATAAGTTTGCTAACTATATTAACTTATTATTTTTTATTGTTTATTACTTTTAATTAAACTATTTTTTTAAGTTAT
>MU400946.1:0-19491 GCA_022578965.1 Xylaria sp. FL1777 | reverse complement strand
AATTAAAAAAGTTATTTTATTTATTAACTATAAACTATTATTACTAAAAAATATGCAAATTTACTTTATTTTTTATATTTTTTTACTAAAACTAGTATTTATTAAAATATTTATTAAAATATAACTAAAAATAAAAATAAATTAAAATGTTTATAAAGTTAAAAATATACTAAATTTTTGTTAAAATAACAATAATCTAAAGTATTTTATTAAATAAAAAAAATATTTATATGTTAATAATATTTAAAAACTTAAAAAACACTTAAAAATTATTAAAGTAGTTATAAATTAATTTTATTATTAACATTTTAACTGCTTAAAACTAAAAAAAAAAAGTTAACTTTAAAAAAAATGCTTAAAAAATTTTAATTAAACTTAAATAAAGCAGCTTGCGTTATTTTAGCTTACTTTTTTTGTTATTTTTGCTTTTTTGCTAATACTTTTTGTTTTTTTTTAATATGCTTTATTTTATTTAGTTTATTTAAAAACTAAAGCTTTTACTAAATTATTTTAATACTTTTTGCTTTTAAAAAACGTTTTTATATATAAAGCTAAGCTAATTTGCTTAAAATAAAGTTAAAGCTATTTTAAACTTGTTTTAATTTTTTTTAAACTAAAAATAGCTATTGCTTTATTTGCTTTTTTTTTTTTTTAAAACAATAGTATTTAAAAACTATATTATTAATTAAGTTAATTAAAACTTTTAATTTATTACAAAAGTAATTAGCATATACGCATTTAAAACAATAAAACATATTATTTGTTATTTTATATATTAATAACTAATTAAAGCAGCAAAAATAAAACATAATTTTATAGCTAATAAAGTTAATAAAAAAAGCAAAAATAAGTTTTTGCTTTGTTTTAAATAAGCGGTTAGTTTTTTTAATGCGTTTTAATATTATAACATATAAAAAAAAAAAAAGAAAAAATATTTACGGAAAATTATTAAAACAATAATTTTAAAAAAAAAGAAATAATATTATAAAATTAGCATAAAAATAGCTTTTAAAGTAGCTTAATGCTTTTATATATATTTTGCACTTTTTTTTTTATTAGCTAAAGCTAAAGTTATATAATAATTTACTTAGCTTATTAAGCTTATAATAATTTAAAGCTTATTAAGCTTATAATAATTTAAAGCTTATTAAGCTTATAATAATTTAATGCTTACTAAATTTATAATAATTTAAAAAAAGTTATTACTTTTTTTATTTTTTCTTTGTTTATATAATTATATACTTTTTATATTTAGTTATTTATTTAGTTTTAGTTCTTTAGCTATTAATTTTTTATAACTGCTAAGCACTAATATATTTATTACTTTTAATTTCTTAAAACCTTTATTAATGCATAGTAATAAAAGTACTCTAAAAACCTCCTTAACGAACTACTGTTAAAGATTTTATTATTACCTGCAAATTAAGACCTTAAAAGCAAACCTATTATATTAGTATATAATAGGTTTATTACAATTATAAGCTATTTATGTTTTATATGTTTAAAAAAAAAAAAGGTTTATATAAAGCAAAAGTTCTTTTTTATGTATAAAAACTTTACTAGTATATAAGCTAAGCTAACACTAAGATTACTTTAGTTAATATAATAGCTTTTATATAAAGTAATCTTTATATAAAACTTATTATATATATTATATATAAGAGTTATAACTAATAACTAGTTATTTTAACAATATTATTATAAAAAGCTTTAAGTAATATTATAATTATTATTTTTAAGTTTTATTAGCAAATAGTTTATAAGTATAAATAATATATATATATATATAAAGTAAACTTTAGCTCAAAAATTAACAAGGGTTTTTTAAACTAAAATATATAAAACGCAAGCTTTAAACCTATAAATATATTTGCATAAGCTCTTAAAAAAAATAAGTTATAGCTTATAGCAAGCATAGCTTGCTGTTCTATGTTTTTAGTTTAAGGCACTTAAGATAAGCAGCAGTATAATAAACCACGTTAAATTTTAGCGTGGTTTTTTATGCAGCCTTTAATAAAATAGCTACGAAATTATAAAAAACACTATTAGATTTGCTTTTACGTTAGGATTCCAAAAATACCAAATATATGGCTATATAATTAATATTAGTGAAGTTATTTAAAGAAAACCATAATTGCTATTAAGTACCCCGCTATAGAAATTTGGTGTGAGTGGTACGCTAAGCCTAGGTGGTTCATTCAATGGGGTGGCTAAGTCAAGTGGGAGATGCGTTATTATAACTTATTATTAGCATATAAAATTAGATTTCTTGTTTAAATTGTTGCTTTTATAATTAAAATTATTTTTAAAGTTAAAAGCAATAAAAGTAGTATTAAAAAAGTTAGTTAATTTAAATATAAAAAGTAGCATAAATATTAATATAATAAACTATATAAACAAACGAAATAATTGCAAGAAAAACAATAGTAAAAAAAACAATATTTCGGCTAAAAAATTTATAGTATGCAATGCAATAAAAACTAAGCGTTAAAAAAATACAAAAGAAATATAACTATATATAAAATATAATAATTAATTAATTAAGTATAACTTTAAATAAATTTAAAGTTATTATATAAATAAATTATAATTTGTTGTTTTTTAAATAAAAACATAAACAAAAAAATTAATATAGTTACTTTAAACTAAAATTTTAAGTTTATATTAAAGGAAATAAAAAAAGTTATAATTAGTAAAAAAGTAGTATAGCTAAAAAGGTATAAACACAAGAACTATTTTAGTTTAAAGTACTTAAAATAAAGCTAAACATTATAAAAGGTTTTAATATTATTAATAAAAAAAATAATATATATTTTATAGCAAAAAGGCTTTTTTTTTAAATAGTTATATAAGTAAACTTTTTTATATTAAACTATATAATACATTTTTGCTTTAATAAAGCAGTATTTTAATTAATAGCGCTAAAAGCTAAAGTTTTTTAAAAATCTTTGCTTTTTTTTTTTTTTTTTTTTTATATATTTTAACATTTTATAATAACTTTATTATATATTAAAAGCTAATAATAATTAGCTTTGCTAATAATACTAATTTTATTATAGTAAACTTAAATATAAAGCAAAACTACAAAGCTTTAAAAGCAGTATAAAAGTGATATAAAAGCTAAATAAAATAACATAAAATAAAGTTTATATTATAAAAAAACAAATTAATGTATTTTTTTAGCAGTAAAATAATATTTATGCAAATAGTATACCTTTTTAATATAATAATATATTTAAAAAATAACGCAAAGTTTTTAAAAATATAGTTTAATAAAAACATAAAGTAAAAAAAACATTTAGCAAAGCTTAAAAAAAAACTAAGTATTTAATTAAATATAGTAATTAAGCTATAAAATTTTATAAAAAGTAATAATATAATAAAAGTAAAGCAAATATATATTATAATAATATAAAGTATTTTAGCTTATAATATAGTAACTTAATATAAAAACTTTAAAAAAAACAAAATAAAAAGCATTATTAACTTATTAATAATAACTTAAAACAAATATTTTAAATATATAACTAAAACTTTTAAAGCAACTAAAATAAAGCACTTAAAAACTAAAATAAAGATTTTGTTTATTAATTTATATTTTAGTAATAAAATAATAACTTGCAAATATTACATAAAAAGCTTAATAGCTAAAAAATCAATTTAAAAAACAACAAAAAAAATTAAAACTTTTATTTAAAACATAAAAGCTTAAAAAATAAAAACTAAACAAAAAGCAAACTTATAAATAATGGCAAAAGTATAACTAAAAAAAATCTAATGCTAGCTTTAAACTTTTAGCAAAAAAAGTAATTAAAAAAAAACTTAAAATTATACTAAAAAAAAAATAAATAAGCAAATAAAGCTAAATTAAAATAAGCAGCAATTATTTAATAATAGCTAAACAAAAGCTTAGCAAAAATAAAGCTTTTAAAAAGTATAATAAATTATTAAAGCATAAAATAGCTATAATAATGCAAATATGCATTAAAAAAATAAAGCTAAAGATATTTTTATATAAAAAAAAGGTTTTAAGGTTTTTTATGCTTTTTTATAAATATATAAAAAAAAAAAAAACTTTTTAATATATAGTTTTATATTATAACTTATTAAAAAATAAAAAAAAGCAACTATAAAAAAGCTTTATAGCTAAGCTATTATAAACTAATAAAAACTTGTAATTAATTATAAAAAAGCTTAAAGCTATAAATAATATTGCAAAGTAGCTGCTTACTACTAATAAAATAGCAATATATAATAAAGCAGCTAAAAAAAAAAGAAATAAAAAATAGAAAAAAAAGCAAAAAATAGAAAAAAAACTAGCAAAAAAAGCAAAAATGCTTTTTGAAAAGTTTTAAAAAACAAAAAAAAAGCTTTTATATGTTTTCTAAAAAAGCAAAAAGGTTAAAAGCTTTAAAAAAAGTTTTTTTGCTTTTTAATTATTACTTTTTATTTAGCAAGCTAGTTAATAAAAACTAGTTACTATAAAATAAAAAAACTTTAAAGTAGTAGCATAAACATTGTTGCATAAAGTTTTTATTTAGCTTTTTATACGGTTTTACTTATAAGTACACAAGTAAAAAAACCGCATTATAAAGCAATATAGCAGGTTATTAATAATAAATAAATAATAATTAAAATTATTTTTAAAGTTAAAAATAATAAAAGTAATATTAAAAAAGTTAGTTAATTTAAATATAAAAAGTAGTATAAATGCTAATATAATAAACTATATAAGCAAGCAAAATAATAGCAAAAAAAACAATAGTAAAAAAAACAATATTTCGGTTGAAAAATCTATAATATATAATATAACAAAAACTAAGCATTAAAAAAATACAAAAAAAATATAACTATATATAAAATATAATAATTAATTAATTAAGTATAACTTTAAATAGATTTAAAGTTGCTGCATAAATAAATTATAGTTTATTGTTTTTTAAATAAAAACATAAACAAAAAAATTAACATAATTACTTTAAACTAAAATTCCGAGTTTATGTTAAAAAAAGTAAAAAAGGTTATAATTAATAAAAAGGTAATATAGCTAAAGAAATATAAACATAAGGACCATTTTAGTTTAAAGCACTTAAAATAATATAAAAATATGTTTTAAATTTAAAACTAAAAAAAATAAAGTAATTTTTTAATTTATTATATATTATAAACATTTTTAACTTAATAAAGCTTTTTATTAAAAGCTTTAAATATTTTAAAATTAAATTTAATAAAAACTAATTATTTAAATAAAATAAAGAGCTTGCTTTAAAATATAAAAATGTTAATAATATTATAATTTATATTATTTTTTTTAAGTTTTATTTAAATATTAGCTTTTTAAAAATATTATTAAACTTTAAAATTTTTTAATATATTAATTATTTTATGTATTTATAACTTTAATTAATTATTAATTATAATTTATAATAAAAGCTATTTTTTAAAAAACTAATAAAAATTATAGCTTTAATTATAATTATTATATTAGTATTTTTATATATTTATTATAATTTATTATTAATATATAAAATTAAATTTTTTGTTTAAATTATTGCTTTTATAATTAAAATTATTTTTAAAATTAAAAACAATAAAAATAATATTAAAAAAATTAATTAATTTAAATATAAAAAGCAGTATAAATATTAATATAATAAATTATATAAATAAACAAAATAATTATAAAAAAAACAATAATAAAAAAAACAATATTTTAGTTAAAAAATCTATAATATATAATGTAATAAAAACTAAACATTAAAAAAATACAAAAAGAATATAACTATATATAAAATATAATAATTAATTAATTAAATATAACTTTAAATAAATTTAAAGTTATTATATAAATAAATTATAGTTTATTGTTTTTTAAATAAAAATATAAGCAAAAAAATCAATATAATTACTTTAAACTAAAATTCCAAGTTTGTGTTAAAAAAGATAAAAAAGGTTATAATTAATAAAAGAGTAATATAGCTAAGGAAATATAAACGCAAGGACTATTCTGGTCTAAGGCACCTGAGATAAAGCAATACAACCAATAAACCTAATATTACATGCCATCACTTATATTTGACAGATCTTAATAGGGATAGCGAGAGAACGGAAGACATGTCACTGCTTACAGATGATGAATGCATCATTTCTTCTCCTCGGGTTAAGCGGTTCGATCTTAGCACCAAGGAATTGTGTAGGTGTCGAGTAAGGTTCTTTAAATTTTCGGTGTCCGCAGAGGTTTTTGACAGGCGACCATGAAACTGACACTATCTCTCAGTCTTTCTCCAGCGGTTAGAATACTACAAGGGATTGATGTTTTTAACAACCAACCGTATCACGGCGATCGATGGCGCTTTCAAATCCAGAATCGATCTTATATTGCCATATCTCGACCTAGATCAAACAAGCCGCCGTAAGATCTGGGTGAATTTCATACAGAAGCTTGAGCCTGGTGTTGCGTCCATTAGCGACAACGACCTAGATGAATTTTCTAGGACGCCACTGAACGGCCGAGAAATTAAGAATTCTATCAAGACGGCCTTAGTCCTTGCTGATAGAGACAAGCCACTAAAGCGGAAGCATATTGAGGTTGTGCTCAACATTCGTAAGCGAGTGACATCGCTTGATTAATACAGTGAGTTTACAAGGGTCGCTCTATGATCATAAGAGTATAGTAGCTGGGCTATATAGTAGCTAATTGATTGGATGTTGCATTATATATCTCTTATTTTCTTATCCAACTATATGAAGTTTAAGGGGTAGAAAAACATGGTGGAATTTATATTCTGCTTAGCTTATATTAATCTGAAAGGAAAAGCTACTGGTGAGATCCTTTGAGTGACTATTAGGATTATCTAGCGCGGAGTACATGCGATTAACTGAAACAATCGCTCTTAATTAGTCAACATGATTTCCTATCTCAGCCAGATTTATGTACACCCGGGCTTATGTCCGACAGATTCGGACCTCGCTGCAATAACGTCCCATTTGGATGAAAAGTAATTGCTTACGAAACTCGCACGCTAAGTTCGGAAGGATTGCATCGGCGCAAGTACCCCTGCGATGTAGGCTGTTATGGAATAGCATTCAATAACCCAGTTTCATAATTGTATATATAGAGAACGGTGGCAGCTCGTGAGTTTATCTTGCGCTCAACACATCACATCAAGACGCAACACCGAGTCTCTATAGCAATCATCATCATTATCAAAGAACGTACTATACGTGCGTCCCAGTCGCAACCTACGATAATCACCAGATCACAACACGTAGCCATCATGTCATCCTCTACCATAAAGCTAGACCCCGAGTGGGCACCCATGTGGCGGTTCTTTAAGACATTGCCCAAGCCTACAATAAACGACGTCTTCGACCTCCGCAAGAGCGCAAACGCGGGCATGGGAGCCTCGATCGCGGGCCTACCAGTGCGGACAGACGTCGAGGAAACCAAGCACACTATCCAGTCCCTCGACGGCACCAACATCTCGGTGCACCGTTTCGTGCCATCAGCCACCTCCTCCAGCTCTCCCTCTATCCTACAGCGCGCTATCGTATACGCCTTCGGCGGTGGGATGGTAGCTGGCAGCGTCGAGCTCTGGAACAAAGCGATCCAAGAGCTCGCGCACCGTACTTCGACGCAAGTTTTCGCGGTACAGTACCGGCTGGCTCCGGAGCACCCATTTCCAGCAGCCGTCGAGGACTTTTACGCCTCGGTGAAATGGCTGCAGAAGCACGCGGCCGAGTTCAACGTAGACCCGAAGCGCATCGTGCTATACGGCAAGAGCGCGGGCGGAGGTATAGCCGCCGGCGCAGCCCTGATGGCGCGCGACAGGGGCGAGTTAGAGCACAGGCTGGCCGCCGTGGCCCTTACATACCCAATGCTAGACGACCGGACGAATCTCCCGGTCGATCACCCGCTAAACGAGTACTTGATCTTTACGCAGCAGGCAAATACCATAGGGTGGGCGGCGCTGACAGGGAAAGAGAGAGGTAAGACATTTCCATATCACTTCTATAATCACCGAAAAAATAAAGAAATAGAAAAGAGAAGTCTTGAGAATCACTGCTTACATCATGGGTATTTGCAGAGGAGCGTACGGACGAGAACGTCTCCATTTATGCTGCACCGGCTAGGGCCAAGGACCTAAGTGGACTACCGGACGTCTACATTGACGTGCCCGGGCTAGATTTGTTCCGGGAGGAAGACCTGAAATTCGCCTTGAGGCTGCAGGACGCGGGCGTCTACGTCGAGTTCCACCTGTATCCGGGGGTCGCGCACGGATTCGACTCGATAGCGGATATAAAGGTTGCGCAGGAGGCGCGGGCGAGTCAGACAAGGTTCTTCAAGTCATATTAATGTACTATGCTTTGATACTTCGCGACATAGAATGAAGCGATAGTCGTAGGACGGGCAGATAAATCGCGTGAGTAAAATCATGTTAATTTTTCATTTTTCCTCTTCTTGTCTAGAAACACTAGCTGTTGCGGTTTACTAGGTAGCCCCCTCAACACTCAGGGCAGCAAAAATGAAAAAAACAGATCCAGGGTCACTCATCCTAACACTGGTGACGTGGTAGTCAACACATGCTAGAAAACTCACGCCGGTGACAAGGGCGGCTGTCGTAGATGCCTGAACTCTGGCATTCTTGGACAATGTTTTAGCCTAGAACGTTTGGTTCGACGCCACAGAATAGCACTCGACTACCATAGTCGCCGCAGTTTCGAGCGTGAGTGACGAGCTCGGACACACCGTTTTGAGAGAATTCAATGGCACATGCACGATCGGTGCCGCTAGCTGTACACACAGAGGGTCAGTGGTAGAAGGTAAGTACTGCCAGTGCACCTTTAACTGAGGAGCGTACACCATAAATTGTAGGAATTTGTCGAACCTCCAATGACCAATGCGTTTCCAGTGACCTTGATTGTAGCTGCGGTCATGCTGGAGAGCTCTGTTCTATGCGCACCTATCGTCTGTAGGTGTTAGTGGATGCCAATATACCAAAGATAAGACCGTGCAAGCCGGGGATACATAATAGCAATTAAAAAAAAATAAGTTCTAAAAAGCTAACTATTTGCTTATATTAATTATTTCCTTATAAATTGCGTTATATTATATATATTATATAATCATAACTAGTAAGCTATGCAAATTTTATATAAAGGCTTTTATCTTTTTAACATAGGTTTACCTTTAAATGCCCGTTAGTTAAATAATTTGGCTTAAAATATAATCCTTTATATCTGACACTAGCTGTTCATCCTCCTAACAAGAGTGTCAACTTGGGATTTTAGCTAACAAGCTTATGCTTAACAACACAGTACTCATGCATGGAGAGGCAACCCCGTAAAAAGGCTTCGTGCTAAGTATATACAGCCAAAACAAGGGTAAACCTATAATGTAGTCTGATATCGTAGGAAATACATCGTGGAAAAAACATCGGGTAATGGAGGTTGAAGCAAATGCTTGCTCAGCAACACTTGATGTACGTAAAACATCATTTGTATATTACGAACCTA
The DNA here is from genome assembly GCA_022578965.1 of Xylaria sp. FL1777. Taxonomy (NCBI): domain Eukaryota; kingdom Fungi; phylum Ascomycota; class Sordariomycetes; order Xylariales; family Xylariaceae; genus Xylaria; species Xylaria sp. FL1777. The sequence goes on along the minus strand of MU400946.1, from coordinate 9,975 downwards.
GCTATTAAACCGCCTCCGTTTCCGCCGTGGCATGTCTAAAGAGTCCTTTCCAGCTGCTGTAGATTGGTCTTGTTGTTGCTGCACTTTTGGAAACCCCGAGTTAGGGGACGAACATGGAGAATCAGGCATTGTAATGGGTGACATGTCCTTTAAATAAGAGTTAAAGGACGATTCGTGTAAGTGAAGCAATGGCGAACAATGATTTAAGTCATTTGGTGGTGGATGGACGGTATTGGGTAACCGCCATCTCGAGCGGCCGCGGATGGGCTCCCCATCATAATATCGATCAGGTTCGTCATCATCATTTGCTTCACGTTGCTCGTCACGAAATCTTGATAGTTCGCGGTCGATACGGTCGAAGTAGCGATTGTTATTGTCATTGTAGAGGTCATCACAGTCGTCTACTTCATCCTCAACAGACCCCATCCTCCTCTTTCGAGGGCTCACATTCCTACTGCGGTTTCTCCGGGAAAAGAGGCGTACATTCTGATCCAGCGCTTTGCGCCTCATGTCTTGTTCTTGTCGCTTACCGGTCTCCGGGTCGAAGATCAATACTCGGTATTGAAACAAGTCACTTTTAAGAAGGCGATAGTACTCGTCGGAGAGGATAGCCCACGCAAACCGCGCAAAGAGAAACTCTGGCGCTATATCCAAAGCAGGAACAAGAGAAGGCTGTAGTAATCGATTATGGTAAAGGTTACGTAATTCGTCATGCCCATCGGGTAGTAGAACGTGGATGACAGGGTATGTTGGCTGATCAGAACATGTGGGTCCAATTGGAGACGTAGATTGAAGGGGAGATGTACATATAATTTGCTTGCGTGTCAATTGTTGTTGACCCTCAGCCTGGATTTGCATTGTCGCTTGGCTATTGACCTTAGGTACTACTACAAGTTGCCTCTGATCGAACATGAAATGTAGATCTTTCCGTAACAAGAGCATATTCGCATCATCGTGAATTGGGTTGACACGGATTTTGAGTCGACAGTACTGTTGCATCATGTTCACCTCGAACCAACCGATGGCTTGAGGAGGAACCAGATGCGCAGTCTCTGTTCCTTGAAGATAGCCTGTAATCCGGCATCCTCGGTCGCGCGTAGACGCTGCTATTCGAGGATCTTCAGGGAGAGTGACCGTCTCACCACCACTAGTCGATGGAGGACACATCCTTTTCCACCCATCGGGTAAACTCTTGTGCGGGAACGGCCAATGCTCGAAGGATGGGACGACTGGGTACTTGTATTTAACGTCTTCGTTTACAAAGAAGTAATAGGGGCTTTCCTTGTACGGCAAGATTCCGTTTTCTGGGCGAGGCACGCGTCGGTATCTGTCCTGGTCCTCGTCTCCGCCCTCGTATTTTTCTCCAAACCAAGCCTGGTGCCATTTGTTGCACGCCACAATGCCGCAGGCGGCCAAGGCGATATTGTAGTCAATGCCATGTACCGGGTCGTCATCGGTAGCACTAAGGCATAACAGGTTGTTCGCTGACACTGGGTAGGCAGGGTGTCGGAATGAGATGAGACGCTCCGGGCAGCGAGGAACGTTGATATGGCGAGCAATGGGAGGATCAAAGCAGTCGCGGCACTGGACCATTTTGGACGAGAAGCAAAGCGAGCGTAAAGTTGTTAGCGATCGTAACGTAGCACCGGTGAGGAGCTATTAAAAATAAAGAAAAAGACTCTGATGCTAGCAATCGATGTTGTTTATGCTTAGCTAAGTAACATAGCGCACACCAGCCACGTATCAGCCACGTACCACAGCGCTTTTCCAATTGTAAGCACCCAAATTACGTTCCTAAAGCTTCTCGAATATAAATATTGCACTAGCTCCTGTCAAGCCTGATCTTAGAAGCCAAGACCAAGGCAAGGCATCGTGATTCAGGTCGACTCGACCGGGGCGTCGGGATCCTGTGTGGATTATATAAGCTGTCATAAGTAATAAATAAAATGCACTGTATTCAATTGTCCAGGTTAGTGCAGACTTCGGACCTTAACCTATGTATTTACTGAAGTTTAGGTAAATGAGCCACAATACTTAGTGTGGTTACTTTTATGAGGATCAAATAAAATAACTGTCTAAAGAAGGCCAAGTACACCTGAGGCCAACTACTTGGATGAAGGTACAGATTGATTTTGTTGAGAACTTGCTACTATCAAGGGTTTCGTACCAAAGCAGGAGGATTGCTCCTCTCTATACCTGTAATTGAAGGGACGTAGAACCGAAGCAATGGGAGCACAGTATGCCATAAAGAGCTAAAAGGGAACAGCAGCAATATGTATGTGTTTACTTACCTGATATATTATTCATATACCAAAGCTGAGATTATCGGCGTAGTGACATATCGACAATTAGAGAACAGTCTATGGTCAATACGCACAGTAACGAGACACCAGAATCTAATACTTATCCAGTTATTGGTAGGCTTGCTGGTCTTGGTTGGTAGCGGATCAGAAACACGTAGAGGCATTTTACAGGTCCCAGGGAGACTCTGCTCGTCGACCAGTCAAGGGCACTCCTCCGTCCTCGGTCACCAGGATGGGATCTTCTAACCTAACACCGAAGCCATTGCTCTTCCCAAGCCGTGTCGCTTGCTCGTTGGTCACATAAATTCCCTAGATCATCATCGTGATTGTGTAAGTCACCAAGTTTTAGGCAGAGAACCGCAGAGTTTCAAAGACCAACTACATACCGGTTCATTCGTGACGACTACACCGGCCCGTAACTTTTCGTAATTCGCTCCGTTCAAATAAGGGTGCTCGTGCGTCTCCAGCCCCAACCCATGTCCTAGACGATGCGTGTAATACGGGCCGTACCCAGCCTCCTCGACGGGGACCCTCGACGCGACGTCAGCATCACGACAGGTCTCGTTGGGCCGCATTTTCTCGAACCCGGCCGTCTGGGAGCGCCGCACAGTCTGCCAAATGGCCATCAACTCGTCGCTCGCGGCACCGCCTGGCGGGAGCATGGTGCGCGTGACGTCGCTCCCGTACCCATGCAACGCGCTCCCGATATCCACAAGGACAAACTCGCCGTCCTGCAAGACGGCGCCGCTCTTGCCTCCGTGGGGATACGCCGCTTGCGAACCGAACAGCGCGATGGCCCAGTATCCCTCGCCGACGCCGGCGCGCGTGAACAGCGCTCGCCCGGCGGCGACCACGTCCTCCTGCGTGATGCCAAGGCGCAAGCACCCCTGCAGGGCGCGCACGAGCTGCCGGGTGAAGGCATTGATGCCCTTCAGGATGGCGATCTCAGCCTCGGTCTTGACGGCGCGCAGCTGCTTGACGTCGACGCTCATAGAGATGACGTCGACGCCGACGGCCTGCAGCCCGGCGGCGATCATGTGGCGCGTGTGCTCGTCAATCATGACCTTTGTCTTTCCCTCTCCCTCTCCCCTCCCAAGGCGACCGCTCTCGAGAAGCACGGTGTAGGGGTCCAGCTCCTCGCGCCAGGGGATGGCGGCGGCAGCGGCGTCGCCCTCGAAGACCATGTGCTGCGACTCCGGGTTGAGGCGGCCTATCTCGAACTGCGGGACGAGGTAAGAGAAGCGCGCGGCGCTGTCGAGGATCATGAGGTACGGGCGCTCCGAGAGGCCGAAGCGCGCCGAGATGTTGGCGTAGTATGTGGACGAGGCCGACGGCTCGGCGATGAAGGCGTCGACGCCGGCGGCGCGCAGGGCGCTGGCGAGGACGCCCTGGCGCGCGAGGAAGTCGGAGCGGCTGATGGGCGGGACGTCGAGGAGGGAGACGTGCGACTCGAGGGCTTGCCACGCACATGTTTCAAGGGCGGAGGCGGAAGCGGAGGAGGAGGGCGCGGCTTGGTTGGTGGGCGGAATGTGAGTGAAGACGGGAGGGAAGAAGAGCAAGAGGAGAGCGACGGCGGATGTGATGCAGATCAGAGGCCACCGAAACGGCGGGCGCCGTGAGCGATTGGGAGGTGTCTGCGCCGGCTGGGGCTTCGGCATCGTAGAGACCTTCGCGTTGTCCATTGTCGATTGTCCTCCCCGAATGCGAGGGCTGTTGAGAGAGGAGACGTCGGCTTGTTAGCTAGTTAGCTAGGTAGCTATCTATTTGAAGTGGGCCATTACGGAGGGGTGGGGAACTTCGGCTTGACGGCAGCGGAGAGCGCATCGGTATGTTTGAACTACTAGAGCTGCAAAGCCAATTAGACCGTGTTGCAAAGCGATATTGAATCAGATCCTAGTAGTCTTATATTTAAATATATTAAGCCTGTTTCTATTTCTCAAACAAGGTACCGGTATTCGACTTGTAAGCTGTTACTTGTGCATCCAGTTTAGCGCTGAGTAGTTTAGTGGCATGGAAATCGTGAGACACCTTAAGGGGGGTTAATCATATGGGCTGGAAAATATAGGCCACATGGACAGCCCAAGTGTGGGCTTAGGTCCTCGTATGTCCAGTATGATATGGTCCGTTGCACAAAGGTTACGGATGAAAACCGTCAATTGTTGATTAGTTGATTACGCTTTGGTTATACGTTCTGGAGGATGGGCATACAAAGAAGTTCCCCTAGAGAATGTTCAAGCTCCAACAGCCTTTTGGCCGGCATAATTGTTGCTTAAAATACAAATGAGCAGCACTTTATTTCTTTTTTTTGCTAAAATTGTTTCAGGAGACTTAAACTAAAAATGTTGCACTTAAGTTGCTAGCACTTTGAATGCTATTATATAGATTTAGTATATATAAATTCAAGCTATTCCTATCTTTTAAGCCCTAGACTACTAGCCCTTGTTATAGACTCTGCGTTCCTAGTTGAGAATGTCCAGCGAGGCAGACATAACGACTTTCAAGAAGGACACAATGCAGTAGAGAGAGTATTGGTGTCGGGGGGTTGATCTTTTCGGACATCTTCAGTGCCCAAGTTACACTTGAAAACCTCATGGTCCTTGTGAATGACGCTAACGGACAATCCAGGTTGGCGTGTGATGTTGACAGACGTCCTCATCTTCGCCGAATAGGCGCGGGCGATGGGAAAACCGCATTTACTTAGACTCTGATGAGGGCGCATCTGCTGGGCGGAGGCTTGCCCGTCGGGAGTACGAAACGGAAGTGGTGATTTCGGTGAAGAAAGAGGCTCGCCAGTCGGCTATTACATGAAGTTACCTCTGGCCCCGAACTCGGGAGGGATAGCGAACGTCGCAGAATATTGCCAGGCAATTCATGAATGCTTCTTCAATACTCAGCCACCAATGGTTGGGGTATGCGTCCACTATTTGCTTTTCTCTCCAGTAACTCCATCCTCTCGGAATGGGAAAAGTTTAGACAGGGAGAGTTTCATACATGCTATATTATGTTGATTTGAGTACACGACCAAGTGACCTTCGTTATATTATCGTGATAGTCTCCTTGGCGCTCTCGAGCAATTTATGGGTCGTAACCTCCCCATACGTTTTACAAACCCCGACACGTTGGTACACGGTCTGGGCTTCAATATCCAAGCGACATAACAATAGACCTTGACTTATGAGTTGTCCACGTGACCTGTGGGTGATCAGGGGTAAGGAGAAAAGTTTCATATTCCAATCATTCCATAGTTTGGTAACCCGGGTGGCCGTCTCTAAAATCCCGGAGGTCAGATCCGTGGCTCCTATCTGATCCAAGTACGAGAGCATGGGCTCGCCACTTTCCGCGACTTCATCAAGGCTGGCCCCGGTCCAGTTGCCTTGGTCCTGGATTGAGGTCTTCACGTGATCCAGCGATCCTTCGATGAAGTTGAACGACCCATCCGGCCCTTTTATTAAGATGTGGTCGTCATGGACATGCACTTCAGTAAGGTGACCTGACAACTGTAGGTGACCCCCTCTAAACATGGCCATATTAGCGCCATCCCCTGCGACCGATGTGACATTAAGAACCTCAGCCACCACATTGATTGGCCCGTCCTCGCCTTGTAGTCGTGGGCATAATATAGGGCCTTCTATTGAAGCCCAGGACCAGGAAGGAGCTCGATAGATTGCCGGCCGATACGTTCGTCCTGAGTCTTTCCCCCACACCAGGGCCATCGGTAACTGGGAGCGCCACATACCTGCCTCATAAGAGTCCCCAGGATTATTCCTCTTGAAAGAGTTCACAACCCCAGCAAATGCAACCATTCTATCTGAGACGAAGGTGAGTTGGCAAGATGTGTATGTCTCAACAAGACCTCTCCACATTTGTACCTGTCCTTCTGGTGGTTTCATCGCCTTGGGAACTCCACCAGGTAAACCGTCACACGCCACTAAATCACTACACTCCCACCAAACCTGCCCCTTGGTCAAATACAAGTTACGCCTTGACAGGAACACCTCTTGAACAACCCAAGCGCGTTGGCGTAGGGGAGACCTCTCTACTTCGTCCGTGAACATGCCTTGGTACATGATATGATACTTCTGGAGGCCCTTACTCCCCAACTTTGTGGTGACTTCTACCGTACCGATGAGCTGCGCATCTCTTTCGAGAAAGCTTGGGTGCGAGCTCTCCGCTGCGGCCGCTGCTGCGATATTAATAGTTCCGTTCGAGTAAACGTCACACATGGTCAGTGCTTCTCGATTCCAGTCCTCTTTTGAATCTTGAATGATGCATAAACTGTCGATCCAGATATACTTTATGCCTAGTGCTTTGCATACGGCGATTCCTTCTTTGTAGCTCGTTGGCAGCTCACTTATATCGATACCTGCTCGAGAAGCTTCCATGTTGGAGGCCAATAGCTTGCGAGTTTTTGCTTTACCCCAGCAGTGTGATAGTGTCGCGTAGGAGTTTATGTGCGGATGCCCTTTGGTTACGACAAGGCGAACACGAACATCATCGGTAATCTCTATCAGCCTAGTGGGGCGGAAACCCGAGTCCTCGTGGTGGGGATGTTTCGAAGAGCATACAGACATCCATCCTCGAATCATTTGGAGAAACTCGGGGCTCCCTAGATCCATTGTGGTCGGTATTATAATATCGGGGGATGGACCCTCCATATCTATATGGATTGTCAGTAAAAGAATAACTAGGCATACCTTATTAATAATTATGAGTGATTAAATGATTACTTACCTTCAGCGGGTATCAAAAGAAACCCCCAAATTGGGGCTTCTGGCAGTTCGAAACCGTCGTCATCGTCCCTGTCCTCGTCGTAGAACCACTGGTCTAAATCCTCGTCACTAGGAACGGCATCAATTGTCAACTTGAACAAACCAGAGAACTCGCCGGTCAAAGGAGCGAGGTACGAAGCTGGTTCAAAGGGGGCAGTGGGGTCAATGGCCTTTCCTGCTTCGCTTTTGGCTATCGTCCTGCATATATAACATCCCTTTTCACTTGCTAGTATGAGGCTCTCAAGAGACGAGTGATGTGGTAGGTCTTCTCGCAGTTTCGGCTCATGCGCAAAGATGACGCTGCAGCATTTGCAAAGTCTTGGGGCCATGTCCAAGTTGAGGGCCTATTGGAATTTGTGTTGTTGATCTATTGAATAGACAAAGACGCACATCTACAACTGGTTGCTTTCCTTTAGCATATTCCCCCATGCGGGGTGTTGCGTGATTAGATAAGTAAACATCTACATACATTGAGGGTTGGGCCGTGACATAAGCTGTGTGGCTCAACTCAACTAAGTAGCTTGAAAGGGGAACCATATGTAAAATAAAAATGCCTTACTAGACAGGACCTTGTCAAGGTGCATGAAGAGGGATGGGGCATACTAAAAAAGCAAAAAAAGGAAAAGAACATACAACACCAGGGATTCGCTGGTCGTCACCGACCCAACTACTAATCTGGCGGTACACGGCTTAGCTATGGGGGAGCGGACGGGACCCCGCGTTTTCCGGGTCCTATGGTCGTATGTACTGATTCTGATACTAAGTCTAGATATACACTAGGTATCCACTTACTAGGTTATAGTGGGTACAATTTTGATATATGTCTTGGGTCAATTCAGGAAAGCAGCAACCAATATTTTTTTTTTGAACAACGTTCCCTTGTCAACTATGAAAATGTTGACATCTATATAACTCCAACTATCTCATCTCAGATTCTTACCCCAAGGCTAGGGACCTGCTTGATCTTAGGCGAGGCTGCTGAGTTTTATGAGTTTATACTCACGCGCGATACAGTTAATGCTTCCTCCCTGCCTGCATTCTCTACGGATAGGGCAGGGAATAGTGTGGACAAGATAGTAGAACAAGCTAAAGAAATCGAGAAGAGGAGCGAGAAGAGTTTATTCTCAGCCTCCTTACAGGCATGCTCTTCTGTATTCCGTTTGTAGGCGAAGCCGCCTGTGCTGCGAGTTTAGCCAACACTTGTGCTTTACTTCAGTTTGTTAGAGCCATTGGTGACAACGGACTTGCGGTTTACGATGTGGTTAAAATCCAGGAGAGAGGAAAAAAAAGGCGTTAACTGCTGTCTTTAGCTATCTACTTGGTGCTGGTGTTGCGTTGCCGAGACGCAACGTTGGCTTTTCACTGCGGAATATATTCAGATTGAACATCTCGTATAAGACGTTAACGATTTAGCTAACATGCTCACGCATCTAAGCATGCCGCATCTCAATTTAGCGACTTTGGCAGTAGCCTCTTTACCTTTTGAGTTGCTTTTTATACCCGTAGAAGAGCGTTGTACTAGTTACTAGATCTCTCGATTCTTGATTAGTTTGTTGGCATAGCGTTTTTTATGTTATTATTTTGCCCATTTAGGGTTGCAACTACTACAGGTGTTATAACTCCATTATTTAAAGAGTAAGGAGGTATTAAAAACACGGTTAATAAAGTGAAATTCTGGGAATAAATGCAGATCAGGTTTTTAAATATTTGCTACCAGATTGCTGGAGAATGATCAAGTGCTGAAATACTCGGAGGCTATTGCGACTTTTGATGGCTGGGACTACTTATTAACATGTCGAGTTAAGACTCGCAACTTCGCTAAAAAAAGAGCTTACACAATTGTCATTGCTGCGGAGATGATAGAGATTTACCGAAAATATCTCGGTGCCAAAGAGGGAAGATAAATTGCACTAGATTCATTCCTAACTAATGCTTAGTAATTTTGGAGTTAAGTCGTTTTGGCATATGCCATGATTTCATTATTTCGTAAGTCCGGAAGGTCGAAGGGTGCCTATGGTTAGCCGACCAGTCCGACAGACCGCCAATTTGCAAAATTTTAGTTTGCTTTCCAGTAGAGAAGTGCAGCTTGAAGCTTATATAAGTCCGTAGATAATACAGGTTAAAATTAGAAAATCGGTATGTCCCATTCGTCAACGGGGAATACATTCGGTGTAAGATGGCAACGAATCATTTGTAGAGCAATTGCCATATGGGCATGTGCTCGGTATTGTTGCGTGCTTGAGGCAATGAGAAACATATTTCAATCTAAGAGTTTGTCCAATATTCCCGCTGTCTGCTGTGTGCTTTTACATCTAGCGCCTTTTATGACCTTCCTGACTATACTGGGTTCTTTTCGGTAATTATATAGCTAATGAATGGTTCTCCCTCACGTGAACATTAAATGATCAAGAGCAACAATACCCTTTTCGTGAAGTAGGAGCTTCTCTATGTAAGGTAATGAGTAGCATTAGCTGTAGGTATAAAACAAGGATCCCAAAGTGGAAGGTAAGAACCTAAGTCGAAGTATGGGCGGCCTACTTGGTTAATACCCGGAGATTTCTCCTCTGGAATGTCACAGTGTGTAACAAAGTCAGGCCTACATGTAGTCAAACGAGCAGATTAGTCAAGTGAGTAAATAATTTCTGTTGCTCTCTTCCAGTTACATAAGGGGGTGGGCTAAATATTACATTGTACCTGGATACTTGCTCAGTAAGTAAGCACTTAACCATAGTAGCCACAGCACACTTGCAGGTGTAATGAACTATTACCACAACTTTCTTTCTCTCTTCTTTTTTTCTTTTTTTTTTAATGGGGGGGGGGGGGGGGGGGGGGGGGGGGGGGGGGGGGGGGGGGGGGGGGGGGGGGGGGGGGGGGGGGGTAGGTGGGGGGGGGGGGGGGGGGTG
>MU400945.1:0-19548 GCA_022578965.1 Xylaria sp. FL1777 | reverse complement strand
GTAAATAAACATAAATTTATTTAAAAACTTTTATAAAATTATTATTATTATATATTAAAAGCTAGCTAATATATTTTATAGTTTTTATAACATAATTATATACTTATATAGTTTATATATTATTTATATAACAGTTTTTTATTTTCTTTTTTTTAGTTATTTTAATAGCATAATATTTATTTAAAATATTAATTGCTATAAACTATTTTATTTAGCTAATATTTTTTTTTATAATTATTAATAAAATAAAAAAATATTTATTTATAATAATAATTACGTTTAATAGTTAATAATTAATTATTATTTGCTATACTAGTTTTTTTTCTTTATTAATTAGTTGTTTTTTATTTTTTATTTTAAGTATTAGCACTATAAAGTATTTAGCAAATAATTAAAACTTTTTTAAAAATTCTTTTGTTAAATTTTTTTAAATATATTTTTATAAAACGTTTGTTTTATTTAAGCTTATATAGTATACTTAATAAAGTTTTAATTAACATTTTTTTTTAATAAAAATATAATAGTTTTATAAGCTATATTTAAAAAGTTCTTTTTTTTTTTTTTTTTTTTTAAATAGTTTATAAAATTAATAAAAAAGTTAATAAGTAATAAAACAAATAATAGATTTTTTAAGTTTTACATAATATTAGCTAATTTAGTATTTTTATAGTAAGTATAAAGCACAAGCTATATATGTTTTATTTTTATAGCTACAATATATAGCTTAGCTTATAAAGCTAATGCTATTTATAAACTTTTCTTTAAAGGTTACTAGTTTAACTTTTTATGCAAGCTTATTAAAATGTTAGCCTTTAAAAAAAAAGCTGCTACTTTTAGTAGTTCTTTAGCTGTTTATTATAATAATAATTATATACTTTTGTTCTTTTTATCTTTTTTTATAAAGTTTTCTTTAGCTTTAGCTTACTACTTTGTTGCACTTTTTTTTTTTTTTTATTACTAGCTTTTTACTTGCTAATTAACCATTAGTTTTATTACTTATAGTTACGCTTCATGGCCTATAAGGGCTACAAGCTATACGTATATTATAAATATTATATAATTAATATGTAAGTAATGTAATGGCTACAACCTTATTACTAAGTAAGCAGCTCATTAACCACTTTATTAAACTTAGTGTAGCTTTACTAGATTTAGCTTACTAAAAAAAGGTTTACGCTATAACTTAGCTAGTTAAACTATCTTTATTTCTTTAGCTAATAATTAAAGTATATTTCTAGTTAATATTATATTTTACTGCAGGATTACAACGTTATAATAATTATTAGCTCCTTAAAAAAGCTACTAGTAGCTAAATCTTGTATTTACGCTAGCTATAACTAAAAATACCTGTTTTTTAGTACATTTTATATACAACTAGAAGTATTCCGCGCTTGTACTAGTATTTTTTCTTTTTGTTTGCTTTTTAATAAACACCTTGTTACAAACTTTTTGTTTTAACACTAGCATAAAGCTTTTATAAAACAAACTTACAACAAAAACAGCTTTAATTTGCATACAAAGTTGTTTTTGCATACTTGTTTAGTGCTTTGCCCGAAGTTTTTCACTAGGTTTGCCCTTCGTTAAACTGCTTCTTTTTTTTTTATTTGCTTTTTATTAAACAAACCTATTATATACTGCATATACCTTTTTATATATATACCCTTATTTTATACTTTAATTGCTATTGTTTTTATTATATAGTATATTTAAAACTATAGCTAAAAGTTTAACCCTTTAATAAATCTAAAGCTTAATATAAGCTGCAGTATAACATTTTTATAACACTTTTACTGCAACTTACTAACACTTTTATAAAGCTTTTACCCACTAAATTAAACAGTTAAAAGCTACTTATGCTGCTAAAGTAATAAAGCTTTAAGCTACTTAAAATGCTAACATAGCTGCTTTTTTAACCTGCAAGCCTTGTTTTATACTACTAGACCCCCCTTTGTTAATTAGTTTAGCTAAGTTTAATATATAGCTTTTTATATTAAAAAATAAACTTAACATTAATAGTAAAGCAATTAAGTTAGCAAAAGCAAAGTTTATATACGTATACGGCCGTTTCGATTAAAAAGTACAACAAATTGTATGCTTACAGTTATTTGCTATAAATAAAACTAAATAAAACTTCTCGAAAATTACAAAAGCCTTACAACATATATACTATAACTTAAACAAAATTACACAAGCGTTACATAAGCTAAAAGCTATAAATATAAAAAATATTAACTTAATATATACGTTTTTTATAAATTAAGAAAAAAATAGCTAAAACGTAAGTACTTTTACTTAATTAAACGCTTTTTGCATATAAAAGCTATATGCTGCGTTATTTTTTAAGCTACAAGCTAAGTTAAAAAACCGTAAAGTTATTCTAAACAATTATAATAAATTTGTCAAGCTATTACTTTAGCTAAATAATAGCTATAAAAATAAATATAAGCTAACGCATATAAATATAAGTAGTACAGCAAGTACTACACCTATAAATATTAAGTCATTAAAACTTAACTAAGTTAAACGCGTTAAGTAACCTTTTATGCTAGCTAGATTTTTTATGCTTTTAATTATTGTAACTATTTAAACACTAAAAAAACAAATAGCAGCTAATTCTACTAAAAAAAAGCGTTTAAAGCATTATTAGCGCAACAAATATAAAAAGTATAAATTATTAGCCTACTAAATAAAAGTCTATATATTATTGCTATATAAAAATTATGTTAAATTTTACTGCAATAAAAAGAATTAAAGCAATAACCCTTATGGAAATTTCTTATAACTATACAAATTATATAATAAACAAAAATTAAAAAAGGTAATTACGCTTTATAGCTTATAAGAGCTATAAGCTATACATATATTATAAATATTGTATAATTAGTATATAAGTAATATAATAACTGCAACCTTATTGCTAAGTAAGCAGCTTATTAACTACTTTATTAAACCTAGTGTAGCCTCACTAAATTTAGCCCACTAAAAAAAGGTCTACGCTATAACTTAGCTAGCTAAACTACTTTTACTTCTTTAGCTAATAATTAAGGTATATTTTTAGTTAATACTATACTTCACCGCAAAATTACAACGTTATAACACTTATATTAGTATTCTTTTTTAAAAGTTTAATTAATAATACAAGCATTGCTTTTTTAACTGTTTTATGCTGTTTTATTTGCTTAAAAGCAAATATATCCTTAAATAATATTTCTAGCTTAACTAATTTATTAGCAAACATAATATTATTAGTTATTAATACTTTTATAGGTGTTTAAAGTAATATTTTTGTTAATATTTCCTTTATTAAAAAAAAGCTTATAACATTAAACTTTACTTTATGTAGTTTTTTTTGCTTACAAAGCTTAAATTTAGTTATATTAACGTTATTAAGCTTATTAGCATTCTTAAGCTTAAAAGTAGCTCGGTTACAAAGTTTGCTCTTTTTTTTTTTTTAATACTTATTAATTAGCTTTTTAAAGTAGCATAACTTAAACATAGTTATTTATTAATTATGCTTATAACTTTAGCTTTTTTATTTAACTAAATATTTATATTTATTTTTTTTGCAGTTAAAGCAATATTATATAACAACTTTTATTTTGTACACTTTTTTTTCTTTATTTAAGTTAAAGTATTAATTAGCTTTTATTAGGCTTAAAAGTAGCGCTGTTTGCTTAAATAGATTATTTTTTTTTTTAGCTAGTTATAAGTAAGCAATAAATATTACGAAATAAATACAGTAGTAAAATAAAAAGTCTAATTTGTAAGCTAAGTTACTTATTTTATGCTTTACTTTTTAAAAACTAGCTTGTTATTATAAATATTTACGTAATAGCTTGTTTAGCAAATAATACTTGTTATATAATTGCAGTAATACTTTATTGCTAAAAGTAAATTTTAATGCATAATGCATGCAGTTAAAACAACATTTTGCTTTAGCTACTACAAAGTTTATAGCAAACCTAGCGTTTTATTTTAAGTAATTTTTAATGCTTTACATTTGCTTAAATAATCGTTTATTAATTTATTTAATAATAATATTTAATAAGCTAAGTAATTTAAAGCTAAACAGTTGTTTATATAGCATAAATTATATTGCTTAAAATCTTGCAAAATTTAAATTCTATTATAAACTAAATATTAATTTTAACTAGTTAAACTTTAGCTTAGTAAAGTTATAAAAACAAATAAAAATTTTTATTGTTTAGTTTTTTTTTTTTAATATATTATTACTTTAGAAATAATATATTGTTGTTATAAGTAGTTTAGTGCTAAATGCTTTTTATAAGCTTTTTTAAAATTTAAATATAAACTTTTTATTTTAATTAAACATAATTCTTTAAAAAATTCTTTAGTTGTTTAATATTAATTGCTTTATTAAAACGTTAGCTTAGTTTTTAGCTATATATTTTTTATTTTTAGAAATAAGCATACTTCGTTTAAATAAATAATAAGTTATGCTTATTATGCAATTATAATAATTATAATATAACTTTCTTTTTAGTTGCTATAAAATATTTGCTAAAAACACGTGTAATAATGCTAAAATAAAGTTAATTATAATTGTTTACATAAACAATACGTTTTTAAAGCATATTAGTTATAAACTGCTTACTTTTTATTATTAATTCGTTTTATTAAATTTGTAACCTGAATAGCATTTTATATATTTTTTAATTAGCTATAACTTATAATATATAAAATATTCTTAAAAGTTCTTTATTATGCGTTTAAGTTTTGCGTAATTTTTTTTATTGTATATTAACTTTAACACTTATTAAACTATGCTATATAATACGCACAAGCATTACTTTTTTATATATATGCTATAAATAAGATTATTATAAATATAAAAAAAATAGCCAAACTTAAAAAAAACTTTAATGTTTTTGTTAGTACTTTGTTATTTCTTAATGTATAGCTTTTTTATAATTTTGCAATACTTAAGGTTTATATTATAAGCTAGCTTAAAATCTCTTTTTTATTTATTATTTATTATTGCTTTGCTAGTATGCTTAATAACGTTTTATATAGTGTTGCATTTTTTGTTAATGTACTATATAATATTTAATACTGCTAGTTTATTAAATCGCTTAATTACGCTATTTTTTATAGCGTTTTATACTGCTTTAAATTAGCTAAAAGCGTTAAATATATAATTAAACTAACTAAGCAAATAATATATTTAGTACTTATATTATAAAAAGTATACTAACAAGTTTACTAGTTATATATTTAAATAGTTAATAATAAATATATTTAAAGTTATTTTGTTTACTATATTTATGCTAATGTTATAATTAGTTAATATTATAATAAAACGCTTGTTTAAGTATACTATAATATGCAATTTTTTAATAGCTTAAACAAAACAAGCAACCTTTAACTCTAAAAAACTATATTATACTTCGGCCTTCAAAAAACATTTATTTAAGTACATTACTAGTTTTACCTGTATTAAAAAATATAAGTCTTTAGTATTTATTTGTACCTCTTTTTAATATAAAATACTATTATTTTAAATCTTTGTTTTTTAAAGCTATTAACTTATATAAACAATTATTTTTTAAAATTATAATAATGCAAAGTAGTTTTTAAACAAATCGCGTTTTATACTGCGCAAAAAAATTTAAGTATAACAGAAATAAAATTATAGTTTGTTATACAAATATAATGCTTGCAGCATTTAAAGTTTCTATTTATTACTTTATTTTTTTTACGCTTTTTAGCTAATAGTTTAGTTTTGCAGTTTTGTAAAAGTTAAGCTAGCTATACATAGTAAGAAATCAAGTTTTTTAAAAAAGAACTAGCTTTTAAATATTGTTTTAAAGCTTATAAATTCTTTAAAAAAGCAAGCTGTTTAAATGCTTACATATAATTAGTAGTATTAATTAGTTCTAAAGCGTTTATTTAAAAACTTAGCAACTTAACTAACAAATATTTAATAAACAACTTTTGTAAAGCTATAGCAATATTATATGCTTTAAAAAAACTAAAGATTATATTTAAGTACTTTATATATTCTTTAAAAGTATTAAAGTAAATAATAATGTTATTAATAAAATAATAATAAAAGTTTAAGTATTAATAAAACAACTTATTTATAAACTTTTATATATAGCTTAATAAATTATAAAACCTTATTAATGCTATATTAAACCTTTTTATTTTATGCAAACTAATTATAGTAAACTTATTTTAATAATTTAAGTAAACAAAAAACTAATAAAAAAACCTAGTTATATTAATGTAAGTAATATATTGTTTGTTTAGCAAACTAGCTATTATTTTGCTTTATAAAAGTAAAAAATAACTATTTAGTATAGCAACCTTGTTTAATTATTAAAAATTAATAACTATTTAGCCTTTATTTACTTTGTTTACTTTTTATTATATAATAAATATAAAGTACGTAAATAGTATAAGTTTATTTATTTATTTTATACGTTTTATTTTATAAAGTTTATTATATGTATTATTAAATACTTTTATGTTTTTATAACTTAAAAAATACTTATGTAAATTAAGTTTTATTTTTTGTTAATTATTAACTAATAAGATCTTATAACGGACTTATTATATATTAATATAACAGGTTTGCTTTTAAGGTCTTGATTTGCAAGTAATAATAAAATTCTTAACGGTAGTCCGTTAGGAAAGTTTTTAGAGTACTTTTATTACTATGCATTAATAAAAGTTTTAAAGGATTAAAAATAATAAGTATATTAATGCTTAGCAGTTATAAAAAATTAATAGCTAAAAAACTAGAACTAAGTAAATAACTAAATACAAAAAATATATAATTATATAAACAAAGGAAAAGTAAAAAAAGTAGTAATTTTTTTTAAATTACTGCAAGTTTAATAAGCACTAAATTACTGTAAGCTTAGTAAGCTTTAAATTATTGTAAGCTTAATAAACTTTAAATTACTGTAAGCTTAATAAGCTAAATAAGTTATTACGTAATTTTAGTTTTAGCTAGTAAAAAAAAAGTATAAAGTATATATAAAAATATTAAGCTGCTTTAAAAGCTACTTTTGTACTAATTTTGTAACATTATTTCCTTTTTTTTAAAATTGTTGTTTTAACAATTTTTTATAAGTATTCTTTTTTTTTTTTTCTTTTATATATTATAATATTAAAACGTATTAAAAAAACTAACTGCTTATTTAAAATAAAGCAAAAACTTGTTTTTGTTTTTTTTATTAATTTTACTAGTTATAAAATTATGCTTTGCTTTTGCTGCTTTAATTAATTATTAACGTGCAAAATAACAAATAATATGTTTTATTGTTTTAAATGTATACGCGCTAGTTGCTTTTACAACAAATTAAAAGTTTTAATTAACTTAATTAATAATATAGTTTTTAAATACTGTTGTTTTAAAAAAAAAAAAAAGCAAATAAAGTAATAGCTACTTTTAGTTTAAAAGGAATTAAAACGAGCTTAAAATAGCTTTAATTTTGTTTTAAGCAAGTTAGCTTAGCTTTATATACAAAAACGTTTTTTAAAAACAAAAAATATTAAAATAGTTTAGCAAAAGCTTTAATTCTTAAATAAACTAAACAAAATAAAGCGCATTAAACAAGAACAAAAAGCGCTAGTAAAAAAGCAAAAACAATAAAAAAAGCAAGCTAAAGCAACATAAGCTGCTTTGTTTAAGTTTAATTAGAATTTTTTAAGCGTTTTTTTTAAAGTTAACTTTTTTTTTTTGGTTTTAAGCAGTTAAAATGTTAGCAGTAAAACTAACTTATAACTACTTTAGTAGTCTTTAAGTATTTTTTAAGTTTTTAAGTATTATTAGCATATAAGTATTTTTTTTATTTAATAAAATACTTTAAGTTATTATTGTTTTAACAAAAATTTAGTATACTTTTAACTTTATAAACGTTTTAATTTGTTTTTATTTTTAGTTATATTTTAATAAATATTTTAATAAGTATTAATTCTAGTAAAAAAATATAAAAAATAAAATAAATTTATATATTTTTTAGTAATAATAGTTTATAGTTAGTAAGTAAAATAACTTCTTTAATTTTAAAAAAGCTAAGTTTTTTAAATTTTAATTTATTGCTTAGTTGTTTTGTTTTAATTTAAAAAATATTAATGTTTATATTTTATTTTTGTTATAGCAAGTAAACTTTATTTCTTTTTTTAAAGGTTAATTCTTTAGTTTATTTTTTGTTATAATATATTAACATTTATTGTTATAAAAATTAAAAGTATAATTATAGTTTAGTTTATAGCGTTTTAATTTTTATTGCAATAGTTTTTACTTAAAGTACTATAATTAAAATAACAGGTGCTTTTATTAATGTTTTTTTTTGTTTTTTAATAGTTGCTTGCTATTTATAAACAGCTTTATGTAAAAATATGTTTATATTTTCGTTTATTAATATATTATATAAAATTTATGCTATTAATAATAGTTTTACTTAATTGTTTTATTAATAGTTAATATAACTCTATAAATATTATTTTAATATTTAGTTTAGTTTTTTTGTTTGTTTATTTGTTTATAAGTAATAAACAGTTAAAAACTTTAGTTTAATACTAATAAGTTTAAAAAAGCTAGTTTTAAACTTAAAAGTAAACAATTTATTTTAGTTTAAAATAATCTTTTTTAGTAGCTTATATTTATTTAAATATTAGCATATAAAAGCATATATAAGTTATTTAGTTATTATATTTTTTTTAAATAGTAAAAAGTAAGCATATTTAATAAATCTATTAATAATAACTTATATTCTATTGTATTATACTTTTATAACTAAATTAATTAATAGAAATAATGCTATAATAAAATTTTAAGCAATAATATACTATGCTTATTTAAGTATTTATATAAGTTATAGCAGTTTATAAAGCTTATATTAAGCTGCTTTAGCTTTATTATAAATATTACATTTTTTTATAATAAATTTAACTATATTTTATAGTTTTAAAAAATTGTACTTTTTTTATAATTATTGGACTATTTTTGTTGCTTTTTAGTATTTATATAATAAATATTTATAAAATTTCTTAATAAACTTGTTTTATAAAAATTCCAGTAAGTAAACTTTATATTTATATATTAGCTTATTATTTTTTAATTTTTTGTATTTTTATAATTATGCTAACTTTTTTAAGTTATAAGCTTATTATAGCTATATATTTATAAAGTTTTTAAGTATAACTTTAATTTTTAAGCTTTTATTTTTTTAAAAATATAATACTTAAATGTTTTCTTTTAGAACTTTAAATCTTTTTTAACTTTATTAACTAAGTATGTTTGCTTAAATGTTTTTTTTTCTTTTAATATAATATATTTTAAAATTAAACTTAAAAAAAAAAACTATTTAATTTTTATGTTGTTTAATAATTTCTTATATAATTATAAATTTTGTTAAGTTTTAATAATTTAAATAAATCTTAATTAGCTTTATAATTTCTATAAAAAATAGTTCTTATTTTTTAAGTGCTATAATAATTATAAGCAGTTCTTTATTATATATAAAGTATTATAATGCTACGTTTTGTAATGCTTTAAAATAATAAGCTACTAAGTGCTATTTTTTGTTGTTTTTTAGTTGTTTTAAAATTTTTATAATTATACTATTTAAAGCATTTATTTTTAGTTTTTTTTTTTTTTATAAATTAAGTAGTTTAACTATAAAATTAAAAGTAACTTTTAGTTTTAGTTCTTTAAAAGCTTCTTAAGTTTTCTTTAAAATTAAAAAGAATTTTCTTTTATATTTTTTTTTTATATACTTTATAAAATAAAATGTTATTTTTTTAAAGTTTTAAATTAACATTTAAACATAGTTTAAAAATCTTAATGCTTATTATATATTTATAATAATAGCTAAGTTAAATATTTTCTAGTTTTATATTATATTAATTTTTAACTATTAAATCTATATTTGTTTTAAAGTAATTATAAATTTTAAAAAGTTGATTTTTTATATATGCTATATATACTTTTTTATGTTAAGTTATAATTTTGCTTGTTTAAATGTTTTTAATACTTAGGTTATATGTTTTTTGTGTTTTTTTAGTGTTTTAAAGTAAATCAAAATATTATTTAAGTAAATAAACATAAACTTATTTAAAAACTTTCATAAAATTATTATTATTATATATTAAAAACTAGCTAATATGTTTTATAGTTTTTATAGCATAACTATATACTTATATAGTTTATATACTATTTATATAGCAGTTTTTTATTTTTTTTCTTTAGCTATTTTAATAGCATAATATTTATTTAAAATATTAACTACTATAAATTATTTTGCTTAATTAATGTTTTTTTTTATAATTACTAATAAAATAAAAAAATATTTATTTATAATAATAATTACGTTTAATAATTAATAGTTAACTATTATTTATTATATTAGTTTTTTTTTTTTATTAATTAGTTGTTTTTTATTTTTTATTTTAAGTATTAGCACTATAAAGTATTTAATAAATAACTAAAATTCTTTTAGAAATTTTTTTGCTAAGTTTTTTTAAATATATTTTTATAAAGCGTTTATTTTATTTAAGCTTATATAGTATACTTAATAAAGCTTTAGTTAATATTTTTCTTTAATAAAAATATAGTAGTTTTATAAGCTATATTTAAAAAGTTCTTTTTTTTCTTTTTTTTTAAATAGTTTATAAAATTTATAATATACTTTTAGTATTTTGTTTAAAATTCTTTTTGCAATTTTTCTGATTTTTTTGCTTTATTTTTTACTTTTTTAATTAATAATTTTTGCTTTTCATTAAATCCAAAAGTTGCTAGTTTTTAGCTATAATATTTCTAAAATAATATTATAATTAAATATATTAGTAATATTTAATATAATTTATTTTTTATGTTTTTATATAAATATATTAAAAAGTTTAGTTTTTTTAAGTATGTAACTATTATTATAACTAAAAGTGCTTTTATTAAATTTTTTAATTTTTTAAGATTTTTGCTTATATTTTTAAAGAATTTTATTTTGTTTTACTACTTTAAGTAAAATTATATTAATTTATGCTTTTAAATTAATTAAAGTATTATATTTTTTTTTTTAATATATAAGTTTAACTTTAAATTAGTTTTGCTAGTTATTGCATTAAACTTTATATAAAGCTTTAGTTTTTTTAGCTATTTATTGCTTTTTTAGTAAATGCTTATTTTGTTTTTTGATTTTTTTTTATAAAATGTTTAAATATTTGTTTTATTTAGTACTTTAAATATTATTATACTTTGTTTTATTTTTGCTTTTAAGCAAGCTTTAAATTATAGTTTTTAAGCTTTTTATTTTTAGCAACTATTTTTTAATATAATTATGCTTTAATTAGCTAATAATATTTATAGCAGTTATTTTTATATTTTTTTAAAATAATATTATAAGTACAATTAAAATTTTTTTTAAATGTTGTAAATCTTTATAAATTTTTGTAATAAACTATAATTATAACTAACTACTTTAATTTATAAAAGTTCTATATTTTTATTTTTGCAATTTGTTTAAAAAACTAATTATTTTTTAATTTATTAAGTAAGTATTAATAACAATAATATACTATATAATAATTTTATAATACTTTATTATATTTTAGATTTTTTAAACATAAAATATTATTATTATTTTTTATTATAGTTTTATTATAATAATAACTTTTAGCAATTAGTTAAATTGCTAGCTTTAGTTTTTAAAACATATTAGTTTTTATATTAACTATTAATACTTTTTTGTTTTGTTATATTTAAAGCAGTTTAAGCTATAAAAATACTTTATTTATTTTTATTAGTTTTTTTTTTGTAGTATTTTTTATAGCTTTTAATTTTATTTATTTTTGCTTTAAAGTTTTATAAGTTTTATTTTTTTAAGTTTATTTAATAATTAAATGTTTTAATAGTTTATAATTAGTTTAATAATTATACTATTTATAATTATAGTTTTATTTTTTTAAATATAACTTTTTTTTAAGTTATATTTTAAGCTTTAATAGTTTAAAGTTTTTATAGTTTTATAAGTTTACTAATTATATTAACTTATTACTTTTTATTGTTTGTTATTTTTAATTAAATTATTTTTTTAAGTTATATATTAAATAACTTTAATTGTTTATATAGCAAATATATTTTTTTGTAATTTGTTTTAATAATTATAAAGCTTTTAAATAATATTTATATGCTTGTTTATTTTAATTTATATATATAAAACATTTAAATTTATTTAATATAGTACTTTTGTTTTAACTTAAAATAGCAACTTTATATTTTTGCTTTAAAAACATATTTTTTAAATTGCTTTATTGTTTTTTATTATTTTAAACTTTTATAACTTGTATTTTTTTCTTAAGTTAAAAAATCTTTTTTTTTTTATAGCTTTTTTTTCTGTTTTTTTTTTTAAATTAGCATTATTTTTAAAAATGTTTTTTTTTTTATAGTTATAACATTTAACTTTAAACATATTTTAAGGTTATTATTTTTAAACTTTATTGATTTGCTTAAACCTCTGTTTAATACTTTTTTAAGTATTTTTTTTCTTGTTTTTTTTAGTTTTTTTAGTTTTAAAGTATTAATTAAATAATTATTAATTAATTATAATAACTATATTAATATATATATTAATTTTTGCTAGTTTATTTATTTTATATAGTTTATTTTAAACTTAAGTTTTAAGTTTACTATAAAATAAATAAAATAATATAAGCTTAAGCAATCTTAAAATTACTACTAATTGTTTAAATTTTATAGCATAATTTATTGCTACTTTTATTTGTTTTAAGCAGTAAAATACTTTTTTTATATGTTTTGCTTTTTAAGTATTTTTAAATAATGCTTTTATTTAATTTTTAAACTTAACGTAATTTTTAAAAATTTTTTTTGTTTTTAGCTTAAAATTAGTTAACTTATTAGCTTTTAAAAAATTTTTTAAAATAAATTAAAACTATTTTAGTACTTTTTTTAATAAAAATTATAAAATAATTATTATTTTTTGATTTTTTTTTATAATAGTAATAAAGTGCTATTTTAAATAAAGTTTAGCATAAATTAAAAAGGCTTTTATATTTATAAATTTATTATAAAGCTTTAAAGCAGTAAGTTTAAAACTTTTACTGTTTAGCATTTTTAACATTATAAATAATCTTAATAATAAAAGCAGTAATAATAATAAAAAATTAGGTTTTTTATTTTAAATTATTACTTTAAAAGTAGTAATAATAAAAGTAAGCATTAAGTTTGCTAGTAATAATATTAGCATTAATTATAGCATAATTATTTGTTTAAAACTTTAATTTATTATTATAATAATAGTTATTATTGCTACTTTAATTATTATAGCTAATATTTATGCTAGTTTAAAAGTTATAACATTTAGTATTTAAGCTGTTTTTTAAGTTAAAGCAACTAGTTTGTTTTATAGCACTAATATTAATATTAGTTTTTTTTTATTACTACTGCTTAACTTTTTTTTTTTTACTATTGCTTTTTTTTTAATAAAAATAGCTAATAAAAATATTAAAATTTATTATTTTAATATATTATTAGTTTTAAAAGTTTTTAAAATCTTTAAACTTAATTTTTAACTTTTTGTTTTTAGTAATATAACTTAAATCTAATTTTATTAATTATTAAATAAAATTTATTTATGCAATGCTATTTAGCATTTTTATTTTTTAAATATTTTTTTAGTATACTTTTAAAAGTTTATTTTATAAATTATTTATTATTTAACTTTTTATACTAATATTTGTTTTTATATATTAAGTTCTATTAATTAAAAAGCTATTAAAATATAATAAACTTATTATATATTAATATAATAAATTTGCTTTTAAGGTTTTAATTTGCAAGTAATAATAAGATTTTTAATAGTAATCCATTAAAAAAGTTTTTAAAGTACTTTTATTACTATGTATTAATAAAAGTCTTAAAAAATTAAAAATAATAAATATATTAATGCTTAGCAGTTATAAAAAATTAATAGCTAAAAAACTAAAACTAAATAAATAACTAAATATAAAAAATGCATAATTATATAAACAAAAAAAAAATAAAAAAAATAATAACTTCTTTTAAATTATTACAAGTTTAATAAGCACTAAATTACCATAAGCTTAGTAAGCCTTAAATTACCGTAAGCTTAGTAAGCCTTAAATTACTATAAGCTTAATAAGCTAAATAAGTTATTATATAACTTTAGCTTTAGCTAGCAAAAAAAGAGGTGCAAAATATATATAAAGGCATTAAGCCGCTTTAAAGGCCACCCTTATGCTAATTTCATAACAGATCTTCACTTATTAATCTACAAAAATATTAACTTTGCTTTAATTAGTTTATATGTTATATATTTTTATAACTTTAGCAAATTTAGCAGCTTTAAACGCTTTTTTAGCGTAAATATAAATGCTTTCCTTTGTAATTTTTTTAAGTAAATTGCTTAGTTTTTTAATACTTAAAATAGTATAAATATTTAAAATTTTTAGTTTTGCTTTTAGAAGTTTATTTAGCACTAAATTATATTTAATAGCTAAAAAGTTCTTGGACTTCTGCACTATGCTAAACATAGCGTTAGTTAAAAAAGTACTTATTACGTTATGTTTTTTTAACATAAAAGTTAAATCGCTTATACTTTTTGCTAACTTGTTTATATATTTAGCCTTTTTAACTAAAGGCATACTGTTTATTATAAGCGTAATAACTAAAGCCAATATTTTAAATTCCCTGTTTATAAGTACTAATAAATTAGCAGTAGCTAAAGCTTTTAAACTTATTATGCTAGCTAAAAGTGCAGCAAGTTTTATAATAATGCAGGCTAGCATTTTTATAGCTGCTTTTTAAAATAAAATATAATAGCTACTATTTTTGTTTTTTTATATTTGCTTAATTTTAGTTTCTTTAAAAATTTTTACAAGCGTATTAGTAGTATTTATAACTAAAACAACCTTAAAAATTTTAATGTTTACTATAGTATTTAAAATAATTTTATGCATTGCTAAAAAGCAAAAATTGCAATTAGCAAGCAATAGCTTATAATTTACTATAATATATGCTTTGTTGCCTTTAAAAACAACAATGTTATTTTAGTTAACAACTTAACGCATATATTTTTTTTTTTATATTAGCACGTAAAAAAAAAGTGCAAAGTTATTTAAGCTTTTATACATAATAATTTTAGTTTTATAATTAATAATTGCTTTATATAGCTTTAAAAAATTGTTTTTAATAAACATACCAAGTTTTAAATAATTATTAATAACTTAACTTTTTTTTCAAAATTTGTATATATAAAGTTTTCTGCTTTTATTAACTTTATATATATAAAAAATAAATATAGCTTATTTAATTAAAGCAACTACTTAGTTTTTAACTATAGTTATTTGCTTTTTTTTTTTTAATAGTATAATTAGTTTTGTTTAAAAAGCTATAATTAATTATTATACGTTTTGTTTTAAAATTAATGTAAATTTTATAGTTTAGTTTAGTTAGCTTAGTTTGTATTTTTGTTTGCAAATATATAAAACTAAACTAATGCATAACATTATACTAATTAGCGCTAAAAGCTTTATTAACTAAAACTTCCTTATTAAAAATCTTTGCTGCTTTAGCAAGCTTAGCAAGCTCTTTTATTTTAATTAGCTTTATTAGCTTAAGTATTAACCTTAAGCTTATAATACCCTTAAAGTAGCATATAATGCCATTTTAAGCGTTTTAACATTAGCATATTTATTAAAAAAGCAAATTACGCAAAAAAAAAGTTTTTAAGCAATACTTATATATATGTTATAACGTGTTAACTAAAAAAAAAGTATTAATTTTTGCTAGCTTTTTTAATTTAACTTAACATTTATACTTTTTTAAGTGCAATTTTAACATAAAAAGCAATTTGTACTATTAGTAGCACTAATAGCACGTTAAAAAAAAGTTCATAACATAAAAAGCGTTATTTTTAATATAATATTTAAACTTGCTTTTTTAAAGAAATGTTGCTTTATTATTATTGTTTTTTTTACTATTAGTAAAGTATACGCTATGTTTTTTGCTTTTATAGCAATTTTGATTTTAATTATAGTTGCAGTTATAGTTGCAGTTTCTTTAATCTTAATTTTTATTGCAGTTTTAATTGCAATCTTTGTTATAATTACGTTTATAATTATAGTTGTAGCAGTAGTTATAATTATAATTATGCTTATAGCTATAATTATAACTTTAGTTATAACTGTAGTTTTAGTTATAGTTGCTATAATAGCCCTTATTATAATTATAGCTTTAATTATAACTATAGTTATAGTTATAGCTTTAGTTATAGCTTCTTTTATAGCCTTAATTGCTATAGCAATAGTTACTATTATTATAACATTTATTTCTGCAATAATTAAAGCAACAGTTAAAATAATTATTTTTATAGTTAAATTAACTAAAAGTATTTAACTTTAAAGAACGTTTTATTTTAAGCTTTATATTTAAATGTTAGCGTTTAGCCTTTTGTTTTAAACCGTGTTTAGCTTTTTTAATTTTTTTTATATAGTTTTTAAAAGTTTTTTTTTTTTTTAAGTAGTTTAATATAATCTATAATTTTGTTGTTCTATTAGTTTTAAATATTTTTTATAACTTTAATTTAATTTAAGTTATTTATAGTAAAAGTATAGTTTGCATAAGCATATTATAGCTTGCGCTAAATAAAATAAAAAACAGCGTTTTAGTTTTTAGCTATATTTTAAAAAATAAGTTAACCTTTTAAAAAATTTTTTATAGCTCTTTTAATATATATTTTAAAACGTTCCTTTAGATTTTCTAAAAGCAACTTTAGTTTAGCTAATTATAATAGCTTTTACTAAAGCGCTATAATTTTATTGTTTTACTACAAAAATGCTAAGCTAGCTAACAAATAATTAAACAACTTTATAATTTATGTTCTATTAAAGTTTTCTTTTTTAAGCAACGCCTTAATGCAATTACTAAAAAAATAAACATTAATATATATAATGTTTTTGCTATTAGCTATAATTTCTTAATTATTAAGGTTGTTTTATTTAAAGTTAAACGTGCTAACGTTTTTTTGTTTAATTTTAATAAATTTTCCTTTAATATAAATAGATTTTAAAGTATTGCTACAACTATTATTACAACAATTTAGTAAAAAACAGAAAAAAAAAAAGTTATTATTACTGCTATTATAAAATAAATTTAATAATTTACTTTTAATATTCCAAGTTTTAATGTTAAAATTGCTAGTTTTTTTAAGCTTACTAGTTTTAGTAAAATTAAATAAGTTAAAAAAATCTAGCAGTTTTAGCAAATTGTCCTTTTTTTTTTCTTTTTTAGCCTTTTTAATTCTTTTGCTAATTCTGCAAATTTTTTTAGCTAGTTTGCTTATACTAAGCTTTAATCTCTTAATACTATTATTTATATTATTTTTTAATATTTTTATTAACTGTTTTAGCATTGCTATATTTTTTTTATTTTGCTTTTAGCTAAATTTTATTTCTTTAGCTTTTTTTATAAAAAACTAAACTGTTGCTACGTTTATTTTAACTTTTAAGTTTTCTGCAGTAGTAAGTTTAACACTTATTGTTTAGCTAAGTTTCTTTAAGTCTTTAAGTTTTTTTAAATCCCTAAATTTCTTTAGATCTTTTAAACCTTTATTATTGTTACAAAATTAGCACAAAGGTGGCTTTTAAAGCGGCTTAATGCTTTTATACATACTTTGCACCTCTTTTTTTGCTAGCTAAAGCTAAAGTCATATAATAACTTACTTAGCTTACTAAGCTTATAGTAATCTAAAGCTTATTAAGCTTACAATAATTTAAAGCTTACTAAGCTTATAATAATTTAGTGCTTATTAAACTTATAATAATTTAAAAAAAATTACTACTTTTTTTACTTTTTTTTTGTTTATATAATTATATATTTCTTATATTTAGTTATTTACTTAGTTCTAGTTTTTTAGCTATTAATTTTTTATAACTGCTAAGCATTAATATACTTATTACTTTTAATCTTTTAAAACCTTTATTAATGCATAGTAATAAAAATACCTTAAAAACTTCTTTAACGAACTATTATTAAAAATCTTATTATTACTTACAAATTAAAACTTTAAAAACAAACCTGTTATATTAATATATAACAAGTTTATTATACTTTAATAGCTTTTTAATTAATAAAACTTAACATATAAAAACAAATATTAGTATAAAAAGTTAAATAATAAACAATTTATAAAATAAACTTTTAAAAGTATACTAAAAAAATATTCAAAAAACAAAAATGCTAAATAGCATTACGTAAATAAAACTTACTTAATAACTAATAAAACTAGATTTAAATTATGCTACTAAAAATAAAAAGTTAAAAATTAAGTTTAAAAATTTTAAAAACTTTTAAAACTAATAACGTACTAAAATAATAAACTTTAGTACTTTTATTAGCTATTTTTATTAAAAAAAAAGCAATAGTAAAAAAAAAAAAATCAAGCAATAGTAATAAAAAAAAACTAATGCTAATGCTAATACTATAAAACAAACTAGTTGCTTTAATTTAAAAAACAGCTTAAATATTAAACGTTATAACTTTTAAACTAGCATAAATATTAGCTATAATAATTAAAGCAGCAATAATAACTGCTATTATAATAACAAATTAAAGTTTTAAATAAGTAATTATATTATAACTAATGCTAATATTACTATTAGTAAACTTAACGCTTATTTTTATTATTGCTACTTTTAAAGTAATAACTTAAAATAAAAAACTTAACTTTTTATTATTATTATTGCTTTTATTATTAAAATTATTTATAATATTAAAAATGCTAAACATTAAAAGTTTTAAACTTATTGCTTTAAAGCTTTATAATAAATTTACAAATATAAAAGCTTTTTTAATTTATGCTAAACTTTATTTAAAATAACATTTTACTACTATTATAAAAAAAAATCAAAAAATAATAACTACTTTATAATTCTTGTTAAAAAAAGTATTAAAATAGTTTTAATTTATTTTAAAAGATTTTTTAAAAGCTAATAAGTTAATTAACTTTAAGCTAAAAACAAAAAAAATTTTTAAAAACTACGTTAAGTTTAAAAATTAAATAAAAATACTATTTAAAAACACTTAAAAAATAAAACATATAAAAAAAGCATTTTATTGCTTAAAATAAACAAAAGTAATAATAAATTATGCTATAAAATTTAAATAATTAATAGTAATTTTAAAATTATTTAAGCTTGCACTATTTTATTTATTTTATAGTAAACTTAAAACTTAAGTTTAAAACAAACTATATAAAATAAATAAACTAACAAAAATTAATATGTATATTAATATAGCTATTATAATTAATTAATAATTATTTAACTAGTACTTTAAAACTAAAAAAACTAAAAAAAACAAAAAAAAAATACTTAAAAAAGTATTAAACAAAGGTTTAAATAAATTAATAAAGTTTAAAAATAACAACCCTAAAATATGTTTAAGGTTAAATGTTATAACTATAAAAAAAAAAAACATTTTTAAAAATAATGCTAATTTAAAAAAAAAAACAAAAAGAAAAGCTATAAAAAAAAAAAGAT
>MU400944.1:0-19655 GCA_022578965.1 Xylaria sp. FL1777 | reverse complement strand
TATTTTTATTAATTTTAATTAATTATTGTTATATTATTTTTATTTTTTTTAGTTTTTTATAAACATTTTTTTTTTATTTTTAACATTTTTTTTTTTTTATTTATAGTGTTTCTTTTTTAAAGGCGTACTTATTATTTTATGTTTTTGCTTTTTTTTTTTACATTTTAATTTTTATTTCGTAAGCTTTATATTTGTTGTATTTTTAAGCAACTTAAACGTAAACTTAAAAAATTTTTTTTTATTTGCTTTTTTTTTTTTTTTAGCTTTTTTTTTAATTTTAATATACTTATTAATATTTAAACAAGCTTAATTAAACTATTATAATATATACTTTATTAATAAAAGCAGTAATAACTATTTTTAAAGAAATAATAATTAATGCATGTTTTTAAAAAGCTTTTTTTGTTTTTTGTTATATAATTAATATAAAGTTTTTTATAATTTTTGCTTTAATATTGCTTATATATTTTAATCTTTTTTTAATTTATAAATATATATTAAATAAAAGTTATTATATATATAAAATTTAATAAGCTTTATTTTATATTATATTTTTTGCTATTTTTTATAATTTGCTTTAATTTAATAAAACGAATAATTATTTAAACTTATTTAATTAAATATTATTATATTATAAAAATATAAAAAATACTTACTGTTAATTTGTTTAAAATTATTTAAATATTATTATATTTGCTTTTAAATAGCTTTTAAAGTATTTATGCTATTAATTTGATTTTAGGTTTATAGTTTTTTATGTTTTTAAAAATATCTTTTTTTAAAAAAAAAAGTTTATTTTTAAATATAAAACTACTAAAAGTTTTAAATGCTATTATTAAATATGTTATATTATTAAGTATATAAATAAGTATTAAAAAAATAAATGCTTTAAATATATTATATGCAAAAAAAATATACTATATATAAAAAAAGCAAGTTATATATAAAAAAAGCAAATTATATATAAAAAAAGCAAGTTATATATAAAAAAAGCAAGCTATATATAAAAAAAGTTAAATATATTTAAAAAAAGCAAGCTATATGCAAAAAAAGTGTGCTATATTTAAAAAAAGTAATATAAAATCTTAAAATATAAAAAATAATAAACTTAGTTTATAATAGTTTAACAAAATAAATAATAAATAAAACTAGCTTTAATTAAGCTATATAAATATATTATTAATAAATATAATAATATATAACTATAGTAGTATAACTATAAATTTTTATAAATATAGCTATTTGTAATTATATATATATATTTAGCTTTATATATAGCAATTAAAAAAATATTTCTTTAAAAATAGCTATATAACATTTAAATAAGCTTAATTAAATAAAATTTAGCTTTTTATAAGATTGCGCTAATAAGTACTAAAATATATAAAGTAGTACAATTAAAAAGGTATAATAAAAAAAGTAAAAAGTAAGTAAATTATTAGCTGCCTAAGTATAAATAAATACCCAAGGGGTAGGTAAAAGGAGTTAAGTAGGGTTGCCTTGGTTCTGGCACACTTTTTTGCTATGGGCCACCGTACCTATGTTAGTAGGGTGCAATTGAAGTTCATACATACAACCTTGAAGGTAGGTTATGTAGGTAGGTATGCAATGTGAAAAGACCTACCTACCTATGTACGCAGTACAATAGGTACCTACATACTTTGTACATACATATGGATTGGAATGTGGAGACAAACATGCATGCACATGTGTGTGCAGGGTACCTGCTACTTCTACTACTGTATGTACCATATGTAGATTACTGCGTAGGTACCTAATGTACTTACCTACAGTAAATACCTACCTAGGTACTTTACTTAGTCTGGACTAGTGCATGGTGCTCCCGTAACGTAACCCTACCTAGGTACCTACCTTCCTACTGCATACCTACTTTGATTGTAAACATGCCTACTTAGGTACCTACTTAGCTCTAATCGTCCATCTCTTCGTTACCTAAATTCATCCCTTCGTTCGTCCTTGTGCGTTTGTTGATTGATCAGCTAACCTCTCCCAACCCACCAACCCACCTCTATCTGCTCATTCCCATATTCCACCGCCTGGCTGTACCCAGACACAAGTCGCACAGCCGCCCCGAGCTGTAGGTAGCCTCCCCTCCCCCTTGCCGATGGCCCTTTTTCGGTCAGCAAGCGGTCCAGGAGGTTTGAGCATCAACACATCCTCTGCCAACATGTTGTAAGTCTGTCCACCTCTTCTTGTGTGCCCTCAGCTCTCATTTCGATCGCCATCTCTCTGTCTTTCCCTCCCTCCCCCCCTCCTCCCCTGTTCTCCCGCACAACCGCACAACCGCACATTACGCATCCATGCCCCTCTCCTCCATGTTGCTATGCCGCTCAAGAGACTGACGAGCGCCTTGGATGACGACAGTGGCTCGACTGCTGGCCAGACGCCCGCTTCTGGAAGCCTGTTCGGGTCGGCCCAACAGCCCGCAAACGCTTCCACCCCCAAGCCCGGTGGTTTATTCGGTACCCCTTCTACCACGTCGCAGCAACAGCCGCAGCAACAACCGCAGCAGGGCGCCTCACTCTTTGGTTCCGCCGCCTCTACACAACCTCAACAACAACAACAGCAGCAGCAGACTGGTAGCTTGTTTGGTGCTACCATCCAGAACCAGCCTCAACCTGCGGCCCAGGGCACCACGAGTCTCTTCGGAGCTACTCCCCAAACCCAGACTCAGCCGCAAACCCAGACTACCGGAGGTTTATTCGGCAATGCCAATGCTACAACTGGCCAGGCAACCACGGGCACAGCCGGTGGGCTAAGTCTGTTTGGTGGTGCGCCAAATCCTGCTCAACCCGCCAATAATGCTGCGGGGAATAATCTATTGAGCCAAGCCGCCCAGCAGCGACCTAGTTTCTTGTGAGTTTGCGAGCCTCGATGTCTTTATCCAAGGTCCTATATCCTGACCCGGTGTGCCGGTAGTGCTAGTCTCGGCCAACAGACCCAAAGCCAGCCCGTTTCTCTTGGTCAGCCGCAGCAACAACAACAGCAGCAACAACCTACCGTAGGCTTCGGCGGTGGTTTTGGCTTTGGTTTGACCATGGGCCAGCCCAACGCCCAACCTACTCTCCCCGGTGTGCGCATTGATCTCACCAACCTCAAGGGCACCACACGGTTTAATGACCTACAGGAAGATCTCCAAAAGATCATTGAGCAGGCCGATACTTTCATCGCAGAGCAAGTTCGCAGGAAGGAAGAGGTGGATTCATTCATGTCTGGTCACCGTGAGATGCTAGAAAGCGTTCCGAATGACGTCACATTTGTTACTAGAAAATATGATGGTGCACGACATGCCTTGGAATCTGCTGCGCAATCTATTGAAGCGGCCCGCGTCCTAATCAACCAGGATGCTGACAATGCGCGTTTGAGCTTTCGTGCTATAGATAACCTTAAACTCCCACAGCAGTACCATACCTCAGGCTTGTGGTCGCCGAGGCAGCAAGCCTCGGGAAATGCGAATGCCGAAACCGATGGACAAGATCTCGTGGGCTTCTTTTCGAAGACAGCCGATGAGATGGCTGACCAGATGAAAAAGTACGAGAGAAATCTGACCGAGATCGAACTACACATGCACGGAGTCTCAGATAGCCTGGTTGAGCAATTGCAGCGAATGATGGCGACGAAGAATGGAGCCTCATCTGGGACGGATGCAAAAATTCAGGAGCTGGTCGCAGTGTTGAGAGACTTTGAGCAGGGCATTCTCAAAGTGGCCGGCGACGTTGGAAGTGCCAGAGAAGGCATGACTCGGCTGCAGTTGGGCGATTTCATCAACCACGACCGCGATACAAGCGCTGTATATTAGTTTACCGAGCATTTCGGCGGCATACACGGTTTATTTCATCAGGTATAGATACCCGGGTTGGAAAAAAAGAGGGGGAGAGCGAAAGGGCGACCAAATGACGCTTTAAGAGTCTCCCCTTCGCTTGAAAGCGAAACTTGTAAAGCTCGCAGCGTCGAGTGTAAAATTATGGTAATATGTATCTATAGAGTATAGATGGCTTGCCTATTTTCATGTTCTGGTAGGCCTCCAGGGTTACGGCTGTCTTGTTTTCATCCTGGTCCCGTTACTCTAAACATGCGAGGCATTTGAAAAGATGTGAAACAAGTATCCAGTCTGAACTCACAAGGACGTCTGTCACGAGGAATTTCATTTAGCACTGGATATAGTTCAATTACAGGATCATCCAGCTCTCGACTCCATAACTGGTCTTTTATCTTGTGAAATTTGTCTTGGTCTATTTTGTTCTGAGCTGTCAAGCTATAATCGACGATGAGAATGTGAAGACAATGTTTTTACTCCTCCAGTGACACCTTGTCCCTTGACATGGGAAAGTAAATGTGCCAAAGACATTAAACTTAAACGCCCCCCGAACAAACAATTTACCGACAAATCCAACGCTACCGACATAATCAAGTATTGTGTATATGTATCCATCACAGCTCAGGTATTGTCCCAGAGCAACACTAGCTTTCTTTCCTCAAAATCTACCAAAGCAAAACTCTCCACCGCCACCCATTCAAGAGCTTTAAATCCTGCTCACCAACATCCTCAACGCCATCTTCGACCTTGGCAACGAGGGTCTTCAGTCTTTTCGAGACGGTCCGAGCCACGCGCAACGACACCTCGCTTTGAAACACGTAAAGCACAGCCAGCACGAAAAAGGCGATAGATGCAAAGCCTGACTTGCCGTCGACGTGGACAGAGTCTAATATGCGTGCGATAAGAGACTTGCTCTTCCGGAAGGCATGCTCTGTGTCGTTGGAGGATACCTGGTCGTCAGATGATCTGCGGAAGATCTTGCGCACGGCGGGGATGATGGCGGCGCTTCGAAGCGGTTAATATATACATATACATGTTGGCGTCACCTCTCACACGCCCTCTTCGCACCGAAATCCCTCACTCATTAAGATCCAAGCAAAAGACAAAACTCAATACATTTAGTAGTCCCGCAAAACGAGTCCTTAAGCACTTTCTAGACGAGGAAAAGGAAATGCTGAAAGGGGAGGGGGGAGGGGAGACAGGGTAAGGAGGGGGTAGAGTCGAGTAGAATCAAATCAAGTCAAGCTAGGTCAAGCAGAGAAAGGATAAAACCAAGGAAGTGTAGATAGACTCACACGATGCCACCAAGCAGCCACTTCCGCCATCGTCCGGTCTGTGCTCTCTTTAACACGAGCGTGACCTCGGAGCGGAGAGCGCGGAGGTCGGAAGCAGCGAGGCCGCCCTGAGCGCGCAGACGTTCGTTTCCGGCACCGTTCCCTTGTTTCTGGAGAGTGGCGTATTCACGGAGCGAGATCTCGGCAGCCGTCTTCATAGTCTTTATATCGGTGCCGACGAAAGGCTCTGTAACGGTGGGTTGCTGTTGCTGTTGCTGTTGCTGTTGCTGTTGCTGCTGTGGTGGTGGTGGCGGCGGCGGCGGCCCCCCATTGTCTAGGGAAAATGTTGCAGCCTGGAAAGATGGCGTCGGCGGATGATACTCCATGATCCCGGACTCGGCCTGCGAGCTTGTGATGAGCGGTGGATATGGCGAGAAAGATAGAGAAAGAGAGAGGGTCTAGCTTGTGGATGAGGTAAGTTAGTTGGGGTAATGATTGAAGAAAGAAAGAAAAAAGGGGGTTTTATGCTGGAGGAAGAGATAAAATGAATTATTTCTATGTATAGTAATATATCTGAATGCAGATTGGGTAGCACACTAGGCATCTGGGTAAGTAGATGAGTACAAAACTGAAGCTGAATACGAAAGGCTAGGCGTGAGAATGAATGAGATGGTTGCTAGCATGACGTTGCCGCCGCCCAATGTACAGCTGTACTACATACGGTGCCTGAGCACCCATCTCATGCATGATGATCAGGGGTGGCTAGAGCCGCGGGGTAGACGCATTAGGCGATGGACGAATCCTATCTTCAAAACTACTTCAGTAGCTATTTATTTTCCTGACATGTTCTTTTTCAATTGGTAGTGCTTGATCGACCTTTCTCAGTTGAATTCCGTGGCCATCCCCGCCTCGTCGTGCGAAACATGGCGTTCACATTACTTTCACTAGGACCTGGTGTTCAGCAGGGCTGTAAGATGGATGCATAATGAGAGGGTCGCGCATAGTGCCAAGATTGAACCGTACGGGCCACTCGGGATATTGACGTGTTGCTGAGTAGTGGACCCGAAGATACTGGCATAAACTCTAAAAGAAGTTCAATAGGTGAAAATCTCGAGAGAAGAAGCCAAGTTCGTGAGGATAGCTGAGGTCGGCCGCCTCCACTGCCACTTCGCGATATGCTGGTGCAATCCTTGGCCGAAAGGTGTTTTCCTTATTCAGGAAGATGTTCTAAGACGTCTCTGTGATCGCAAACGTAATCTCTTGCACCTCACTCAAGCACCACAGGGGCCGGGCAATGACACAGTAGGGCCTAATGCAGAGTGTGCTGTGTGGACGAGACACAGATTCTGCTCATCAGCAGGAGGAGATGTGGTGATAGGTGGTAAGGGGAGGGACGATGGGAGGTTATATGACGGCGGTGGATCTTGAATTAATAGTATCGAGGGAAGAAACCAGGTGCTAGGCTATGACAACTGTGCCTGCTGTTTGGGTAGGGTTCAAGGTGAGGATATAGGCCATGATGTGCGCAGTTATTCCAAGTAGGCAACTATCAAGGAACTGGTGACGGTCTTATATGCTCCAAGCTGACTTCCGCATTTCTTTCATTGCTGTGTCTAGGAAACTTGAGAGATGATCTGGTGTAGGTATATCTCTGAGATTAAGAGCTAATGGATCGAATGGATCTTTGAATGAGCTATCCACGAAAGCTATGAAGCGAGGACGATAACGACGCATGGCGAGAAAGTCTTATCCAAAACTGGTAGCTACGAGGGAGTATCATGAATACGCTGCAAGAAATTGCGAAAGGGGAAGGTATCCTACTTAAATAGAAACAAGCAATTATAAAGGACGGGATATAGTGCTTGGCCGGAAGCTGAGAAGTTGTAGGAAACAAGAGAAATGCAGCCTTAACGCACACAGTCTCTCGGGGGACTAGCCTAGCTTAGAGAAGTGTATCTCTACCACTTGCCTACGGCTAATCGCCATATGCAAAGACCGATAATGACTACCGCGTTTGCTTCTACAACACTTCGAATCATGGAGACGATTGCGTATATAGTTCGCTTTCCAATGGGGAGACGGGAGATCACGTTCCTGACCCCGCCAAACAACCCAAGGTAAGGCTAGATAGTTGATGAGCCGTCCGGTCGTAGGGTTTTATTGCTAACTACATCACAAGGCCACCGAAGTAGCGGAGCCCACTTCGGGCCAAGAAACATATTGACAGCATGGACGATCTGTCTCCCAGCCTGACCAACCATCCACAGGTCGCGGCATATGTCCAGAGCTACGCCATAGTAGGCAAGGATGACTAAGGCTACTGGGCGGCGTAGCACGAGCAAGTCAACTAACTTCTCATGGACGAGAAGTGGCCATGCTAAGGTTACTATAGAGATAACATCAGTATAGGCGGCTCATGTTTTCTACGAGGCTAAGGATTCTCTCGATCTACTCGACGTCCCAGCCGTCCGCCAATCGCCTGGCCGGGATAGCAGGTGACGTGACAGAGCGAGCTGACATGGCTGAGTGAGGAGGGGTTAAGTCTTTGAGCGATATCAAAAACTCAGCAAGACCGTTGTACACCTACAGTAAACGCAATGGACTGGCATTGGCTGGTGAGGACTGCATCCATCCAGAACACACTGTAGCTGCTCAATTGCAAGATGACATGCTTCGATAGCAGATGGTGATAGATCTGTCGACTGCACGACTAGTTGTCGAATACTGTCACACTCAGGGCCTTCCCCCTTTCCTAGAACCGCTAGGTCGCACCATTTAATGATGTTCTGTATTTTTGACTGCTCAAGTTGAGACCGGTAGTCGCCGATGATGGTCCTCACACCGCGTTGAAGTCCAAAGTAATGGCCAAAACGAATGAGGAACCGTTCTGGGGGAAGATCCAGAGGAGCGATATCGGCAAGACCATGTACACAGATGAGGCTAGAAAAGAGGAAGAGGGCCACACATGTGTCCTGGTCGGGCTCTGGAGGCGCGGGGTTGAAGTTGGTCACAGCCCAAGTTTGAAGCGTGGTTGACTGATTGAGGTAATAGTGAGATATTTCCAGGGAGACCTGAGTGCTAATATGACGAGCAGAAAAGGCGAGGATGCCATGCATTAGATATGGGTTTGAGAAGGCACTGGAGAGAGCCGTCTTCTTGACCTGGTCGGTAAGGGGGTTGTCCCTGTCGATGAAGAGAAAAGTGCCTTGCATGAAATGGCTAAAAAGCTCCAAGTGGAGGATATTAATGAGGGAATCATCTAGAGTCCGGGCCAGTGGACGCTGGGAAGGTGATGGTTCCCGTGGTATTTCTTCATGTGGCGGTGCCCGTGTATGCTCGTGCGATGGTGCATTCGCGGCCGAAGAAGATGTGTCAGCAGCTCGAGTTGGATCTGTAGGTTTATAGATGCAGATGCGATCTGAATTTCGGCAGTTAATACAGCTGGGATGCTGTTGGTCACACTACGGAAGAGCAATAATGTCACTGTTAGTCTTGGATAAGTAGGAGTGCCTAGTAATAAACACTAGATACCCGATATCTGTGACGGCAAAAGACGCCACATGCGGATACCTGTAGTAGGCTATCTCGATAGGCGAGGTTAAGCAAGTAGGTAGCGAGAAACTTGGAACTTGCCCTAATATGACGGCGTCGGCATTCTTCACATTTGGACCCCTTTTTTGTCTTCTTATGGGATCGCCGTAGCATTGAGTCGGTAAGGTGGTTCTCAGTTCCAATACCAGTAGCACAATGTTAATGAATAATAAAGCAGAAAGGATATGGAAACCACAAGTGATAGGAAAGAAGAAAGAAATAATATACCCTTCTCACCGAGCCTGAATACACAAGACATGGATGTGAGTGTTAGATATGTATATGCCTATGAATGGGCGGTAGCCACTCTGAGGTACGCGCGGAGACAGATCTGTATGCAGGTCATTGGTGGTTGTAGGGTTGTAGGCCTGCCAACATGTAGTCTAGTCTAAGTAGGGTTTGAGATATCCCAGGCCGGCCAGACCCGGATTTAATCTACACCCTGCCGGAGCTAATTGTCAACAGTGGCCGTTAGACATACCTATTAATGCCTATTTAATGAATGTGTGCCACTTTTGTATCCATCTCCCAATATACTTGCACCCTTTTTTTGAGTCAAAACAAGATCAAAGGTGAGAGAGGAAGAAAATTGGTGAAACCAAGTTTAGTACTAATACTATCTCGCAGCATTGCTATCGGAGAGAGAGTCTACATAGGCACTGACTACTACATTGGTGTTTGGAACGCCCGATGGGCTCGTGTCTGAGGCTCCAGAGATATTATCTAGATAGATTGTACCTAGGTATGCTGTTGACGATCATCTCTGGTATTACGAGCCCTATACACACGGGTAAAGTACTTATATATGTATATAAATACACTCAAGTATGCATATGCGCGCAACCAGACGCAGTAGTTTCTGGTTCTTTGGGCTTTTCATCCTCGACAGACTGATTAATCAACGAACAGACCACAATGTTCACCATCCTGTCCCTACTGATATTGTCCGCAGCGACAGTGGCATATCGACAAGGCTGTCAATTCTCACTACACATTAACAATCTATCAGGGTGTACCGACAAATGGTTACCCGCCTGCCACCCGACTTTTTGTATTGCCGACTTGGCCGATGCACCAATCAAAATTCATCATAGATACGAATACCACGTTTGGCATCTTCCCACGCGCTCTACCATTCTCTTTGTCACACGGGTCCAAGTTGTTTGCGATATCAATTATGTCCCCTTAAACGTAAGTCTGCTTGATTTCATTATATGTGTGGATGTAATCACCAATGCTGGTTTTACCGACTATGGGGGTACAAATGACGGTAAGCCTGATGATCTAGACCCCGATTTGCCCGAGCAATATGACGAGGGCCCGTGGGGGGGAAAAAAAAGAGAAAGAAAGAAAAAACCGCTAAATTGTACTGGTCTAGAAATGTGTGGCGCAGTTAACATATCTGTCAAAGCCGGGTCTGATGATGACGACGATGGGATGAATGCAAAGTCGTGATTTTCTGTGCTTAGTGAGTTCTCACATTAGTGCCATGGCGCATAAGCCTGGCTAGGGAGGAACAGCCACGTGTGGTTTCTGGGATCGTGTACTCAGATGAAGAATGAAGGTCTACGTGGTCAGGGAACAGAGTAACAGCCTCTAGCGAAAGGACTCCTTTGGCGTAGAGCGTGCTTTGCCGCGATTTGACCAAGATCTATAGACTCAAATCCAACGTTCCCGATCTACTTCCAATGAACACCAATCACGGCCGTTGGGGATACAATGAAGCTCCCGTAAGTAGAGGTCTCGGAAACGCTTGTCAAGCAGTAGCAAGAAGCGTTGGGTTTTGGGGTCTCCAGAGAATCGAATCCCAGAGGCACTGATATAGAAAATGGTGGTAACGTCGCCGATGGTCGAACCACGACAAGATTGCGACGAAGTCGCCTTCCCATCGACATGTTTTCGATGCTGACGGCTATGTCACCCTCGATTCGCTACAACCCAACACCTAGCTGAAAGAATATAGCTTCGCGGAGATAGGACTCACAAAAGCCCATATCGCATATTTGGG
Organism: Xylaria sp. FL1777; assembly: GCA_022578965.1. Taxonomy (NCBI): domain Eukaryota; kingdom Fungi; phylum Ascomycota; class Sordariomycetes; order Xylariales; family Xylariaceae; genus Xylaria; species Xylaria sp. FL1777. The sequence goes on along the minus strand of MU400944.1, from coordinate 8,944 downwards.
CGTGGTATTCGATCCTGCTGTTATCGCTAAGCATAAGCAAATCGTTTTCTTGAAAGCGATGGTGCCCAACGATAGCAAGCTGACCCTGCTGACGGGGTAGATGAGGCTGACTCTCGACGAGAGCTTTCTCGGACTAGTCACGCTGCCGCATTGCAGGACTAGGGATATCTTTACTCTCGGCCTCGGCATGGCATAGGCTCTATGCTTTATCGTCTGAGGGAAACAGCAGCCCTATTCGTCCGCACTATCACCTCATAAACACCCGTAATAAGGCACAGGGGAAGCCTGTGCAGGTGACGGTACTTGATCAGATGCCCATTAGTGAAGATGAACGTATCAATATAGTCCCTGTGAAGCTGTATGGCATGGTGGCCAACGGACTTGAGTAGCGTGAGTAGTGGCGAGTCTGCTGATAGCGATTACAAGAAGGAATAGAGGAAGATAGAAGCTAGGCTCAAACGAGAGAGTGAGGTTGAATGGATTGTCGTAATTAACCCGGGATGCTCAGCCAAGCTAAGCCTGGGACACTTTTGTGTTATCCTAGGTGGTAGCGAAGCCGTCATCACCTTAGCTCTATTGCAGGTCTTGTACCGAAGCGTAATCAACAGTTCCGGGTCATAGATGGCGAGCGATAGATGATATTCACGAATATCCCTTTCCTGGTTTACTGTTATTTTAATCATGCACCTGGAATGTACTGGGAAATTCGAAGGCTTTGGTGTTAGGATGTTGATTTCTTTTCCTGAGACAATTGGTGGTAGGTCTGAAACCCCACTGTGCTCGTCTTGCTCTTTATGTAGCTGGAAGTGCATTATGAGTCCCCCGCTTTTGGGAATTCTAATGACGAAGATATCTTAGTGTGTGGTTGCGTAACATTGCCACCATTTCGATGTAAGTGGCCAAAGTAAGAGACTGTCAAATTGAACCGGGTTCTCCGGCAGTGTTAGCATCCAGGACTCCGAACCGACTTGGGGTACCGAAGGTAAGTAAAATCATAAATCATAGTAAAACCATACAAAGATCAGATGAATGCATCAGATGGGCCGAGCTAGATTTCCGGGAAAGTTTCCTGAGAGCCGATATCCTATACTGCGCACATGGGCGTCCAGATGATGACGGATATGAGGTTTAAAGAGCGCATCGGACATAGTACGCAGGCAAAACAAGGTCGTGCGCTCGGGTGAAATCCAGTAGCGCTCCCATCCAGGGCGACCGAGCCTTCCGAAGCCATGCGATACGAAACCCACCTACCGCCCACCTACGCAGTGGTAGGTATGCGTACTCTCAAGGGAAGCCCCTCGATCTCTCCGCACCGTTCCGGCACCCCGAAACCATTGCCCCAGGTCTCAGACTGATCAGCGTGACAAGACGAAGTGCGACGGTAGGGCGTTGATCCGAGCCGTAGCGCAGATAAGGGAGTCAAATGCCAACATAGTCCAAGACGCTTAAATCCGATGCGTGCAATGAAGGATCATAAGAGCGTATGGTGGTGTATCGAATGACTAGTTTTCGGTAGCGGTAGTAGCGGTGGTGGCGATAAAAAAAATACCCATCGTCGTACGTCAGCTTATCGCTCGCGCGTTGCATCTTACCTACTACCTATCCTACCTGTCTACTCCTACCTACTTCGTATCTACCTACTGTTATGTACTGTACGTACTCTTGTAGGGTTACAGGTAACTACTAGGCCCGACTAGGAGCACACCGATGTGGGGGTTGGCTGAGCTCGACGGTCAGGTCAGGCTGGGTCAGGTCGTTATGTACTCACCCCAGTAGCATCCTAACTACTGCGTAGACTCATCCGTTGATTGACCTGGTCTTTTCTAACCCCGATGGCCTGCCCAAGACGAGACGTCCTGTGCTGGTACGCTCCCTCTACTCGCTGACGTACGGGCGAGCTCATGTTCGCGCCGGACTCCAGGGGTTTGGGCGGAGGACAAACAGGTCGCTACTCGGACGAGCAAGCCGGGGCCATGTCACAGTGTATGCGTACGCATAGAGTTAGAGAGCTTAGAGAGATGAGATGGCTGTTCTAGATAACCCAATGGACGACCGCCGCCCCCCTCCCCGGACCCCCCAAGCCTGCTCTAGAACCGCTCACTCCCCTCAGCTAGGCAGGCCGAGTTCAGTCGTGACGAGTGACGTGCCCCGGTCCATTCGACGCATTCGCGGCGGGGCCAACGAGATGGCTCGGCTGCAATGCCGGATCCCAGCCCGTGCGATGGTGTATCAGAATCCGGCCGAAGAAAGGGGGCACGAAACAGTGCAGTAGGATTTGCCAAGCCGTGGATGCATTGTCGTTGGTCCCTCGGACCCCGTACCCGCGACGAGATGTGTGTACCTAGGTAAGCAACAAAGGAGAAGGCCGGGGCGCTGAATTGAGCCCTCTCTGTCTTTGCACGTGTTGATAGAGGGTGAAGGCGTTTGTAGATTATCTGAGATACCTACGCATACCTACCTACATTACATTGTATGTCTCTACTGTTCAGACTGGATTGGCTATGAAGGAGGTTGTGGCACCGGCTCAAACGCGATACACTGCCGGTTGCCGTCCAAGGCTTGCAGATCATCTACGCATCAGGAGGGTTCTAGTGGAGATTTGGACACATGGCTGCCGGCCATCAAGCCGTGCTATGTCCCTTTAAGATGAGGGGGGAAAAGCCATCATCAATTCAGTGTAGTTACTTGATTTCACTTGAAAAAGAGAGGGTGCGCGAGATCAGGAATACTTCTGGCCGTGCTTGCTTGACACTCGGAAAACCACCTGGGCCAGCTGGGAACCTTAGCTGGGCGGCTGACAAGGCGATTCCATGAGCGTATAAAGTTTGGCTTAACCCCGGCCTCCCCCTGGCCAGACCTGGCCTAACGCCTCGGTTTTTGGGGCACGAAGAATTGATATTGGGGCACGAACTTAAACCTATTATGGTAATTCTCCTTACTTCCTGTGGGTTGCTCTGTCCACATCTCAATTATACTAAAACTAGGCTTGTTTTAGTGAGCTGCAAAGCAAGCTTCAGTTTTACCTAGGAAAATCCATAAAAACAACAGGTGTAGCTTTTTTTAGCTACTAAGTCTGCTATAATTATAGCATACGCTTACTAATTAAATTAGGTATTGCAACACTTTTGCTTTACTAGTAAATACCTTTAGTTTAATAAGTTTTATAGCTAAACTTTTATACCTAGCTATGTTTACTAGTTGCGCTTTTAGAGCTAAAAAAGTAAACCTAACTGTCATTTTTATCAGTGTTCACAAGATGTCCATTTTTGTATGAGAAACAAAGGTATGTAAAGACACCTTGTGGACATACACCAAAACGGGTTTAGGTTCGTGCCCCGATATCAAAACGTCGTGCCCCAAAAACCGAGGCGCTGGCCTAACCCCCTAGTTTTGTATTAAGCCAGCATTCTTGATTGCTTGGGGCGCTTTTCAAGGGTCCTTATAGTAGGTAGTACCACTACGAAGTAGGTACCTAGAATGAATGCACTGCATGCTACCTACACCTACTACCTACAGTACTACAAATACATTGCTTAGGTACCTACTTTAGGTATGAAGTATACTTTATAATCAATGCACCTAACTGTAGGTAGTCACTAAATATATACCCTATTGTGACGTCGCTCCATACATACCTCTGTACATGTCGGCCGAGCGTCCCTTGGGTCTTGAGCAACGCCGGGAATTACGGCACCAAACCAAACCGTCCCGGCCGGGGATCCTTTAAAGTATTATTCATCACCACTAGCTGTGGAATCCGTGTCATTATCTAGACAATAAAACCTATATGCGAGGTTCAGCTGGACAAGTACTCGGTGATACATAAGTATACAGATATGAGAGACGGGAAAGGCTAGGTATGCTCTGGATCGCTTTTCGTGAATAGCGGGATGGACGCAACTGGAGGTCTAATACGCTGCCGGCCGGCGGTTACATAGTAAGGTTAGGACTCGACGCATCTGTGGCAATGTGCTGATGATCGACAGATTGCGTACCACTTGCCCATGACAGATACAGATGTCAACCGAGCCAGAGAGAGGAGAGGGGACAGAGGGGAGGCGGGGAGAAAAGCAAATTGCCAACAATCCGTGGTACTGTACATGCCTACATACATTCACGTGCAGGAGGAGCCCGCGTCACAGGCTTGGCGGGTGACCCGACCCATCTCTTCGCGGTAAATCCTGATTGTTCACTCCGGTTCAACTGAGTACTCTTCTCCAGTTTCGGGGTAGTTGCCGGGCACTGTTATACTATAGCCTCTCCCCAACTCGAGGGTAAATAAGTAAGTGTAGGTAGTAGTTGTCATCTTGGGAGGGCTATTACAAGTATCGTGGTATTTCTGGAGAGCAAACAATCTCACACGAACTACATGCTCGTGGCGAGGACGCATTCTGCAGTGGACGATGAATTGATGGACGGATGGGCGATTTGGGACCGTGAGTACGTACCTAGATAGGAGATGTAGCTCGCCCAGTCGTCGCGGAGGAGGTGCGATGACAAGGCCCGGGACCCTGCCGCCGCCCCCATAATATTCAATATTCTAGCTAGGTCTAAACCAAACTAAGTATAATCACAGCTAACCTAAAGTTAACTGGTATTAATAGACTTTAAAGAGACGGTGACCGGATCACCTACCTTACCTGCCTTACTATTTTTGTAGTGCACTATCTACTCATAGCGTACGGGCAGCCTTACTGCGTATTGCAGGCATTACCTGTTGTAGGTAGGAAAAGAAGAGACAGTTGAAATAGCCTTTTACTTTTCTGCTGCCGTTCCGTGCTAAGCGATGTTCCTGGCCGCCTTTGTGCCCGCAGCTGCCAGTTTGTACTCGCGGCTGAATGCTTTTGCAAATCGGCCCCATCTATCTACTAACCTGGGTGGGTGGGTGCGTAGGTAGGTAGGTATGCAATACAAGCCGACCCGTATGTTGAGGTTATTCAAGTGCGGCGTCGGCAATGGAGAGACCATATATCTAATTGCATACTTTCAAGTCAGATGTCAAATGGCGAATAACGAATGGCGACGGGCGAATGGGGTCAATAAACTGGGCGGTGAGCTAGGCTGGACATAGGTAGGCTGGACACAGGCTGGACAATCAGCTTGCTACTACGTACGAGTAGGCGCATGTGACTTAACGAGCAAATCATGGCCCAAGGCCCAAGCCTTCGGGACTGGAGATGCAGATGGGTGCATGTGCCTGACTGTTCACCTGTAGGTGGTTTTGGTCGACGGTGCGCGCTGCACATTAGATGACACAATAGGTAGATGAGCTTGGAGCGCTTGCATACTTGTCTTTAAAAATAGAATGAGAACAGGGGTGTCTTCTCATGGGAAGTGATACCTATCCTGTACACTACATCGTACACAATACATATAGTATGCTTGGAGTACCGATAAGTCCTCTCTCTACCTAGGACGCTGTAGTGACGCTGTCGTGATGCCGTCCCGATACTTTGATAAGCAAGGTAACAGCTTCTTCCACCCGCCTAAGCGTGATAACCTGGTGTTGACGACAGAGAAGGGTCGAATACCAGAAGCAAAGAAGCAGAGGCTGGGTTGATGGTGATATGCACAGCCGCCAAGACACTTACAAGCAACGGCTGCCCCGGGCAGACAGGGAGTGTACACCACCATGGCTGTGTGTAGGAAGTAGGGAATTTAATAAGTTAGCCGAATAGAGTGTTGGAATAGAGCCCCAAGCCTGGAGTCCATTTGGATGTGCTCGAATCTGGTTGTACTCGGCACATGTAGGTGGCTTATGTCGAGCACATCTTGCGTGGTATGTAGGTACAACTGTAGTAGTTGGGTAGGTACCTATGTAGGTACACACTGCGGTGTTGCCGACCGAGGGCTTTTGAAGAGACGGCCAAGGCCACCAGGTGCGGCCTTCTGGCGGCGGGCTGTAGCGGATTGGGGCTCGAGAACTCGTGGCGGCCGACCTCTCGAGCATCTGCAAGCACTACGGAGGTACGTACCGCTTATCCATGCTGGAAACCCCGTGCAGGAGCCGTAGCATCATCCCATTCAACCAGTCAACCCCCTTCCAAGCCCCACAAAACATTCCCATCATTTTAAAAAGCAACAGCCATCAACGCCGGACCCGTGAGCCCGAGACCTGCCCGCCTGCCGCCCACTTGCTTAGGTTAGTACTCACTTACCTACCTAACCTGTACATACCTCCCCTACTAGGAATTTCCAACACCACTACACCACCACCTCTTCATATGTGCAAGTGCTGTAGGTATCTGTCTGTACCTTGTGCACTACTTATCTATATATACTACACCTACCCAGTAGATGTGTAAATCAAGGTAGGTAGCAATTAACAACCTCGGGCGTCCCCGCTCAATAGGGTATCTACTAGAGAGGAAGCAAGCACGGTCGGCGGGAGTAGGCAGCTATAGTGCAGGTACTATCTACCTTACGCACATGTAACACGTAAGGTTTCCCGTGCTCCGAACAACTGAAGACCGGCTTGACTCGACACCCGTTACCACCCTGAGACTGCTGGCTTTTAGAGGCACCGACCTACTTGGCACTGAACAAGCCCCCTCCCCCTCCCCCCAAATTCACTCCGATCCAGAAATTTAAGTTCCGTGACTCTGTGTGTCTTGGTGGACCGTGTGTAATTTTCCCCGGACCCAAATGGCGCTGGATCGCCTTTCTCTTCTACACTAGAAATACCTCTCGGCACCTCTTCCGCACGTTCCCGAAAACGAACCAGCCTTTTCCTCATTTCCTTTATCGCCAATGACCGACATAGGTCCACCCCCGTTCGCAACAACCGTTCATAATCGACTGATCAGATCTGGTCAGACCTAATTGTTGTCATCATCGTCATCATCAACCCGAAGTATAGCCCCGTCCCTTACCTGCCTTGTATCACCTTCTTGACCGGTAACGCTCACATTCCGGCACACGTGTAATCAACCCGGCAGGCAGAGAGAGAGAGAGAAAGGAAGGGAAAAAAAACGAGAGGAGAGACAGAAAGACGGAAGAAAGTCTAAAGCAACAACAACAGCAACACTAATGATAAAAAGCGAAAGATAGAGGAAGAGAGAGAGAGAGAGAGCTCAACCTTAAGCTCAGGCTCTAGAGGATTGCCACCCCGTATTCGTCACGTCCCCCATTCACCCATTCACCCATCCCATCCCATCCCATCCCCATCGTCCATCCATTCATCGCTTGGAGGCGTTGTACCCGCCTTGTCCGCCCACCCGCGCGCACCCGCCCACCAACAACCGGTCCGAGTAGCCACAATTAGCGAGCGACTGGTTTCTGGGTAATTCTTTTTCTTATTCTTCGTCTACCTATACTGCGACACGTAGGGACCCGAGCTTGTCTCCGGCTGCAGTCCACCTTGCCAGCTCTCAACCTCTTCATCCCATATCCTCGAATTTCTCCCGGGCCACCTACTGTGTCTGTACCGCTGCATCGTCTCAGCCCATCCCTCTCACACACCCACCCCCCCTGTTCAGCTGCCGGGCTTTCTCTCTCTCGTCCCGCTAAGATTGATTGCCTGTAGCGCCGAGTCTACCAAGGCTACCGTTATCCAAGTGCGCTACATCGCATTTCGGTACAGTACGGCACGGTGCGGTACGGTACACCGTCCGCCAGCAGCACAGTATCTACAGCACCTACTTGGACCTACTGGACCTGACCGGAGGTACCTACCTAACCTACCTTACCTACATTATACATACCTACATACCTACATACCTTGGTCCTGCGTGGTGTGCTACCTATCCGTACGTACTTACACCCTCATGTAGGTACGCATAGGTATGAAGGCGGTGCTGTATACATACATACTACAGCGCTGTACACTCCCCAGGTACCTACCTACTGAGCACGGCTTATACTGGGAGTCCCTCCCGTCCACCCTGACGTGACGTGACCTGGAGGTAGGTAGGCTCCTATCATCCACCCCCGACTGACCCTGTCTCTGCCTGTTGGTTGGCTCTTCTTCCTCTCGAATCACCTCCACTCCCGACCGGGCGCCCTCACGCCTCTCACGCGTGCCCACCCACTTGATCAAATTTAATCCACCGCACCCCCGAACCAACACCGTCTCCTCCCCCGACTCCTCCGTTCGCTTTTTCCCTTTTCCCACAACTCTCCCCCTTCTTCCCACCGGACCTGTTCTCGGCTCCTCATCATCGCGATTCCTCTCGTCTCGCCCACTTGCCATCCCCGTTCGCCATGACGTCCATTGTCCGTGGCACGTCGCTGCGAGCCGGCGGCGCCTGTGTGCGTTGTCGCAAAGGCAAGACCAAATGTGTTTACGATAATGGCCGCGCACCATGCAAGAACTGCGCCAAGGGCATGCACGAGTGCTATCTCCCCTCCGAGAGCAATGCTCATATGCATGGTCAATCGCCGGCAAGGGCTCCTCGTCCGAGAGAGTCTCTGCAGGGCGACCGCAACGTATCGGCCTCGAGCGACCGACAACCAGCAGCGGCCGGGACGGTTATACCACGCAATCTGCAGGCAAATAACGAGAAGTAAGCTATCACTCCTCTCTTTCCGTCTTTCTATCTTTCCTTGGTTCTATCTACCCCCGTCGCCACCTCCATGTTCCACGGCTCTCTTTTCGTTTCTGTACAAATACATTAGGCCCCCCTCATCTCGCTACCCCCGTTGCCCTGTTGCGTGTGCCCAGGCAGATGTATGGGCCGATGAGGGCGGATGTGGCAGATGTCGGCTACTATGGATTGGGGCACGCGCCTACCTAGGCTTGGTGGTTTTGCAGCAGGCCAGCTAGCTAGCTTAGGTAGGGCAAGGCGCACTCCAGTATCCACTGCATCCGTCCCAGCCCAGCCCAGCTCGCGCTCGCGGCCCTTTTTTTTTTTCTTGGGCTCACAAGCGCGGGCGGGGGCGGGGGCGGGCGGTGGCGCGGGCGCGGCCCCCCGCCCGCGCGCGGGGCGACTGAGCGCGGGGGTGG
>MU400943.1:0-19731 GCA_022578965.1 Xylaria sp. FL1777 | reverse complement strand
ATAATATAGCTTTAAAAATTAAAGTTTATTTTAATTAAAATAAAGCGCTTTATTTAAAAATATAATATAAATATATGTTTTAATAATTAATAATAATTATATAATAAGTTTATAAAGCTAAACTTTTTTTATTAAATTATGTTTACTATTATAGCTTTTAAAATAAAAATAAATATTTATAACATAATATATATTGTTTAATTTAGTTTTATTGCTTTTAAAAACTTTTTAAACTTATTATAAAAGTTTAGCTAAGCTATTTAAAATAGTATAACATAAAGAATAGCATTTTTTTTTGCTTTTTATTAATATTTTAATTTATTAAAAGCGCAAAAAATTAAGCTTTTTAAACTAAAGTATAAAAAAAAGCTACTAAAAAACAATTAAAATAATTTATGCTTTATAATAAACATAAATAATAATACATTAAAAAGCTTAATATTTAGCTATATATAATTTATATTATTAAACTATTAATTAATTATAATTAATAAGCTTAAAAATAAAAATAATTTAATAGTTAACTTTAAACTAAAATAGTTTAAGCTAATTAAGCTTATTAAATAAACTAAAGCTAAACTAAAGTTTAAAAATAAGCTATAAGCTATTTAGCTAAATATATATAAATTTATAAATATAAAATGTTTTAAAAAATATATTTTATAGTTTTTATAGCAACTAAATAATAAAAATTTTAAAAAGTAAAAAAATATATAATAAAAAATATACTACAATTTATATTATTATAACTTTAGCTAATTATTAAAGTTATTATTAAAAATATATTAGTAGTTTATGCTTTAAAAAAAAACTATTTTTTAGTTTTTATAATAAAAGCTTTAAAAATTTTATATAAAACATTTTATAAATTTATATTAATACTTAAATTATATTATTAATAATATAGCAAAATATTTTATGCTAAAAAAAGTTTAATAATATATTACTGTTATATTTAATAAAATAATTAATATAAATATTATATTTTTTTTAGTTTATAATACTATAAAAATATTTAAATAAAATAAATAAAAAAAATATAGCTATATTTTATATATTAACCTTTTTTAATATATTAATATGCTTTTAATAAATATGCTAAACATTTTGCAAATAAAACATAAATTAAAAATGCTATTAAAAATATACTTTATTTAATCTTAAAATTAACATTAAATATATAAACAAAATAATAATTAAACATTTATTAAACATTTAATATATAATTAAATTAATTAATTTTATACTTAATAGTAATTATAACTTTTGTTTTATTATTTTTAATAAAATTAACTATAATTATATTATTTTTAAGTGCTTTTTTTATATATATAAATATATTGTTAGCTATAAATTTACTAATATAATTTAAATTACTAAAGCATAATAAAAAATTGCTAGCAAATAATAGTTTTAAAAAGCTAAAAAAAAAAACAAAAAAAATAAAACATATATAATATTTTATGCTAATTTATATTTAGTTATAATTTTTTAGTTTTTTTTTTTTTTTTTTTTGCTTTTTTATAATTTAAAATATATAACTGCTATTTTTTATTACTTTTAATAAATAGCTTATTTTTAAGCAATTGCTACACAAGCATAAAAAATTGCTATATAAGCATAACTTTACATAAGTATAACTTTTTTTGGCGATTTCATTAGCTAAAATTAAGGCTTATTAAGCATAACCTTTAGCGTTAACCTGTTTAGCTCACTAACTTATGCGCAAAAGCTACAATAGCTGCAATAGCTGCAATAGCTATAATAGCTATATATGCAAAAGCTATAAAAGCTATAATAAATTAGCTACAAAAGCTATAATAAGTTAACTATAAAAGCTATAATAGGTTAGCTATAAAAGCTATAATAAGTTAGCTATAAAAGCTATAATAAGTTAGCTATAAAAGCTATAATAAGTTAGCTAAGTTAGCTATAAAAGCTATAATAAGTTAGCTATAATAAGTTAGCTATAATAGCCGCAATAAGTTAGCTATAATAGCCGTAATACGTTAGCTATAATAAGTTAACTATAATAGCTATAATAGGTTAGCTATAATAGGTTAGCTATAATAACCGCAATAAATTAGCTATAATAGCTGCAATAGGTTAACTATAATAGCCGAAATAAGTTAGCTATAATAGCTATAATAAGTTAGCTATAATAAGTTAACTATAGTAGCTATAATAAGTTAGCTATAAAAGCTGCAATAATATTACATACATTAATAATTATTTTTTAAGCCAATAAAAAAACTAAAAAAGTCATGCTTGTATAAAGTTATGCCTATGTAGCAATTCTTTATGCTTATGTAATAATTGCTATTAAAAAATGTTAATATATACTGTTTTTTTTTATGTACTTAATGTTGTTTATTTTATATTTCTTTTTATATATTCTGTTAATTTAATCCTGTTTATATTTTACATTTTATGCTTTTTACTTTATTAATACTAAAAACATATTTATTATATACTTTAATTTTATAATACTAATTAACTTTTATATTATATAATGTTTTTTAAACTTTTTAAGCTTTAGTTATTATGTAAGCACGTTTTTACTTTAAATAATTTATTTTATTGTTAAAAAAAACAATGCACGTTTTATTATTTTTTTTTGTTTACTTTTTTTACGTAATAAGCTATTTGCTGCTTTTATAACTACTTTAATTTGCCGATTTTTTATATTTAGTTATAATAACAAAAGTATTTTTTTATTTTATAGCTTTAGTAATAATAATGCTTTTAATAATATTTTTAGTGTTTACTTTTATTTTTTTAGCACTATTTTGCATTTATATAGCTATAAAAAACTTAATAAACTAGCATAAAAAATCTGTACTAATTATAAAATTTCCTTTAATAATACTTTTTTTTATTTATTAAAGCTTTAACGTATATAAATACTTATGTTTAGCTTAAAAGCTAGTTTTACTTTTGTTCTTTTAAAATTTTAGTTTGCTAAATTGTTTTATATTGCTAGCTTATTAACTACTACTTAAAAAAAATTTATATTAGCTTTATAGTTAGTTTATAAAGTTATAAAAAAAGATTAATAACTTTTTATAAACTTAATTTATTTATATAAACATATATACTAATAAAAAAACAAATAAAAATAATTACTATTAAATTTAAATAGCTATAATTTTTTTTTTTTATATTTACTGCTTTAATGTTTACTAATAAAGTTATTTATACTAAGTTTAATTAAAGCTGCTTTATTTATAATAGCATTGTTTAAACAAACTTTTTTTATATTAGCTTTGCTATTTAAAGCAAGCATTTTGTTAGCTAGCTATAATTTACTATTTTTAGTTCTAAAAATTATTTTTAACTTATTTATTTTAAGCAACCTATTTTTTATAGCTAATATGCTTTTTAATTACGTTAATTTATTTTTAAAAAACAATAAGTTTAGTTTTACTAAAAACTATATATATTCGTTTAAAAAACAACTAATTTAATTCTTTATTAAATATAACTAATTTAAATAAGTTAAAAAAAGCAAAAGCAAAAAACTTTAGCAGCAAAAATCTCGGAAAACTAGCTATAAATAAATAATTATTACTAAAACTATAAACAAAAGTTAATAATTATTATAACTATATAAAAATGCAAAATATTATTAGTATAATTATAGCTTAAGCTTAAATCTTTTTGCTTACTTTTTTTATTGCAAGCTTATAAAATTAATAAAAATAACTATTAAATTAACTAGTTACTAAGTTAATATTTAAGCTTAAAATATTTAAAGCATAATAAAACAGCAATATAAAAAGTCCGTTTTTACTTAAAAAAATATTTATAATACTTAAAGCTTTATTAATTAAGCTAAGCTAAATAGCTATAACTTAACGGCTGCTTTTATTAAGCTTTTTAACAAAAAAGAAATTCTTTACTTAGTAAAATAAACTAATAATAAGCTAAACTGCTTAATTAAATTAATTTAAACGTTTTTTTATTGCTTAAAAATATAAAAGCAATTCTTTAAAATTATTAACTTTAATAATATATATAATACTAATTAATTTAAGCTGTTATTATTTGAAGTAATAAGCTAAACTTACTTAAAAACAGTTTTTAATGCTACATTTAGCTTAATTAATAATAAAAAGCAAAAAAGCTTTTAGTTTTTAGCTAAAAATATTTATTAGCTTATAATATAACATATAATATAAAAACTTAATATAATTATAACTAATTATAATAAAGCAATAAAAGCTATATTAAATTATTAGTTTTTTTTTTATAGCAGCAAATTTATATATACTACATTAATTTTAACGTTTTGCTTAAAGCAGTTATGGTATAATAACTAATAGCCCTATAGCCCATTGTTTTAATGTGGCTTAATGGATATGGCTATGCTACACCTTAATGTGGCTAGGTTAGCCTGTGTGTATGCATGGACCACCCATTAGTACATAAACCACCTATTGGTCACACACACCATAATTTAGCTATTTAGCTACTTCCTATAAATTACTTTATGGAATAGCTTTTTCCTTTTTTATACTTAGATTTTAATACAATTTTAGCTTTTCGAATAAAGCCCTGTTTTTTATAATAGCTTAACGTATAACAATCTAAGTATTACTTTTTTTTTAAAGCACTTAGGACTGCTTTATTAAATATTTTTTTAACTTTAATTGATTAGCTAGTAGCTAGTTGCTTTAGCTTATTTTATTATTTTAAATAAACTAACTGCTTAGACTTAGCATTTCTTGTTTTAGTAATATAGTACGTACTGCTAAAAAGCGCGTAGCGTTAAAAGTAGTAGCATGCAAAAAAGTTTGCTTTTTTTTTAATGACTTTAAAAAGGCATTGCTTCGGGCAAATAAATAACCTTGCATTAAAGCCTGCAGGAAATTTTTTAAGGTGTTTTTTATTTAAGAACTTAGTAATATACGCTTAGCAACTTTAGGCCTTAATAATAACAACTAAAAGTTAATAGTTTAAGCAGCTATTAATTATAAATATATAATAAATAACTTTAGTTTTACGGAAAATTGTTATATTTTTAACTATGCTAGCTTTAATAAAGAAATTAAAGATTTTATTAAATAGTATGCTTTTATATGCATTAAAAGAAATAACTTTATGTTTTTTTTTAGTTTTATTATGCCTAAAATAAAAATAGCAATCTTTATGTTTAAAGGCTTAATAAACAAAAAAGCATTTTAAGTACTTTTTAATTACTTAAACGCTTTATAGCAAAAGTTTAAGCTGCAAAATATTATAATGATTGCTAATAGTTAATATGCTTTAAATTCGCACGAAATACTATATAAAACTAAAGATAATATAGCAGAACTAATTTAGTAAAAATTATTTTTAATTAACTTAGGATCTAGTAAATATGTTATTATATAAAACAAAATTAAATAATTAAAAGATAACTTAGCTAGCGGACCTAAACTATTTAACTGCTTTTTAAGCAAAAATTTTATTAATTTACAAAAAAACCTTAATAAATTAATAAAAAAATTAAAAATAGTTACTGCTAAACAAAACAGCTTTTAAGTATAAATTAATAAAATTAATGCATTAATAGCTAATTTTGTTATAAGAAACTGCTATAATACTTTTAGCTTTAAACGTATAAAAAGTGGATTTTATAAATCTATTAAAGTATAAATACTTACTTTTTATAACAATAAAAAAAAAAACAAAGTTAAGTTTAAAGTTTAGTATTAAGGAATAAAAAACTGTTTTATTACTAATAAAGACTAGTTTACTAATAATGCAGCAAAAATAACAAACATTAAATCTTGCTTAAAAAGTAGTATTATAGAACATTTATAGCTATATTTAAAGGATACTTATTTAAATTAACTATGCATTTTTAAAGATTTTTTTGCTTACTTATAAAATAACTATTATAATGTTAATGCTTTTAAAAAATTAAAGGAAACATAAAAAAAGTGTAAAATAAAAAACGCATTACTTAATAAGTTCTTTTAGTTCAAGAATAAATTTATACGTTTTGCTAGCAAAGTGCGCTTAACTAAAAACAAATAAAAAAAGAAGTTTAAAAATAAACTGTTTGTTTAACTTAATAATAAAACTCTTTTTAAATATTTAAAACTTAGCATAAACTTTAATTTTTATGTTAAATATTATATTTAGATTATTTACTAATTTAGCATTAGTAACGCAAAGCATAATATTATTTGCAAAGCTAAAAAGCAAGCTAAAGCTAATAAAAAAACTTTTATTATTAGCATAGCTTAAACTAGTATACTTTGTGCTACATTAGCTTTTTATAGCACTTATACTTTAAAAACTAAAATAATACTTAAAAAGATATACAAGCTTATCTTAAAAAAAAAATGCTTTTATTGCAAACAAATAAAACATACTTTTAAGAAATATTTTAATAAAGTAGCTAATACTACTAACTATAAAGCTTGCATTAATGCTATTATAGCTAAGTAAGAAATGTTGCTTTTTATTACTTTAGTATTACTTAAGATTAATGCTAATAATTTAAGTAAAAAGCGCTTAAAAAAGTAACCTTAAGTAAAATAAACTTTTACTTAAAGAAAATATTCTAAAATTATATAAGAAAAGATATTATAAATAGATTTCTTAAAAATAAACTTTTTTTGTACATTTATACTATAAGCAATAATAGATTTTCTTTAATAACTGCTAATTTTTTTAGAAATATAAAAGCTAGCTTATATGTTGCTATAAGCACTTGCTTTACTAAAAAGATTTTAAAGTATTTAAATCCTGTTATAATAAACATTTTACTTTGCTTTATAACAAGATATAATAACAAAAGCAAACAAGCGATAAAAAAAGTATTATTATTAAGCATAAAAATATAAAGATGTACTTTCTTTTGTACTTATTTTTTTATGCTAAATATGCAACACAATATTATTTTTAAATAAAGATAATTTAAAGTATATAACGTTTTACTTAATTATAAAGCTTATAAGTTAATTTTTCTACTGTTAATGCTTTTTACTAGCAACTATAAATGTAATATTGCTATAAATAAAGCTAGTATTTAGTTGTAATATTTAAAGTATTAAAAGAATTTTTAACAAAAAAACAAAAAAATAAAAAAAGAACTTTAGCAAAAAAAAAAATAACAAACTGCTACAAAAAAAAACAACTAGCAACACGCTTTAATAATTAAGATTTTAAAGCGTAATAATCTTATTATAATTAACATAGAAAAAATAGAAAAATCGTTAAGTAAGGCTTTTTTTTCTTTTTTTTAAAGCTTACTTACTAAAAAAAAAAAAACAGCAGTACAAACTTAAAAAAGAAATAAAAGCAAAAAAGAGCTTTTTTTGTTAGTAAACTAATAAATAAAGATTATATTACATGTAGTATAATAGCATTAAATAATACAAAGAAAAATTACTAAATGCTATTAGCATTAATGTAATCGCTTTTAAAAAAACAGTTTGTAAGAACAAATTATATAATAAAGTATAAATTTTAAGCATTTATTAAATTAATAAGCTTATTAAAAGTTGCAAAAAAAAAGTAAATAATTTTTTAAAAGCAAAAAACAAAGAATTAAAAAAAAAAGCTATAAAACTTATATTAAAAAAATATTATAACTTTTTTTGTACGTTTAGCAAAGTAAACTTAAATATTTTGCTATTTAACCGTGCTAATATAAATTATAAAATTAAGTTTATTAGTAAAAAGTTACTAGAAAACCTGCGCTACTTTTTTTTGTACAAAATATTACTAAACAAGTTAAAGGCTATGCAAAAATACTTAGTTAATAACCTATAAAAAGGATTTATTAAGCTAAGCAATATGCTTTTTGTTTTTTTTGTTTTATTTGTTAAAAAGCTTAATAAAGGGCTTTGTTTTTATATAAACTATTGTAAGCTAAACAAGCTATCAAAAAAGAACAAGTATTTTCTGCTATTTATAAAAAAAACCTTGTTTTAAATATTTAAGGCAAAAATTTTTACTAAAATAAACATATAACAGGCTTTTTACTATATATAAATAAGCTTTAGCTATAAAAACTTAATAACGTTTTGCATTTATTATAGTTTTTACTATTATTGTGTTTTTTTGTTTAAGCTAATAAATAAACCTTTTATGTTTTAAAAATACATTAATAATACTTTATTTAACTACTTTAATAATTTTTGTAGCGCTTATATAAATAATATTTTTATTTACTTTAATAACTTAGAAAAACATTAAGTATATATTTAAAAGGTTTTTATTTGTTTTTAGAGCGCAAGCTTATAAGCAGATTTTAAAAAGTTAAAATTTTATGTTATAAAAACTAAGTTTTTAGGTTATATTATTAATACTAAAAGCATTAAAGTTAATTTAGGCAAAGTTAAAGTTGTTTAAAACTAAAAATTACTAACTACTGTAAAAAAAGTTTAGTTTTTTTTAGGT
This sequence comes from Xylaria sp. FL1777, assembly GCA_022578965.1. Taxonomy (NCBI): domain Eukaryota; kingdom Fungi; phylum Ascomycota; class Sordariomycetes; order Xylariales; family Xylariaceae; genus Xylaria; species Xylaria sp. FL1777. The sequence continues at coordinate 11,331 of MU400943.1, read as the reverse complement.
TTTTGTAACTTTTACTGCAAATTTGTAAAAGAATATAGCTAAATAGCAATTTTTTTAAACTGTTTTATAAAAAAAAACATGCTATTTAAATAGATAAAAAAATGTAAAAAAGCGTTTTAATAGCTAAAAAAAGCTCTAATTTTTATATTTATGCTTAAACATTTTAGTTATGATTTATTAACAAAAGTAAAAACTAACGCATTAAATAAAGTAGCTATTAGTATATTGTTTTAGCGCTATAATAACATTTAGCACTTAGTAGCTTTTTATTTTAAAACAATGCAAAATATGAAATTTAACTATAGCATATATAATAAAAAAATACTAGTAGTAGTGCTAGCTTTAAAAAAATAGCAACTTAAGCTAATTAAAACTTATAGTAGCTTATTTTTAGTAATAACTAACTATTAAGCATTAAAGTACTTTAGCAAAAAGTAATACTTTAACTTAAAACAAGCTAAATAAGCTACTTTATTTTTTAAATACAACTTTTTTATTGCTTTTTGGCTTAATAAAAATAATATAGTAGCTAATGCATTGTTTTATAAGCAAAAAAACCTCCGTATATAACAAAAAAAAAAGAAAGCATACTAATATTTAACGTTGTTTTAACTTATTAATTGGATTTTTATTGCATAAAACGAGCAAACTATATATATATTTTTGTTTTGCGTAAAAAAAGTACTTTAAAAAGCTTAATTAATAGATTATATTTTTAAAAAGAACTATAAAAACCCTAATATAGCAATTTATTAATAAAAAGCAAACGTTATACTTAAAAATAACTTATAAAAACTAGAAAATGGTTTTATTATTTATAAAAGTTAATTAATAGTTTTTAACTATTTATTTTTGCATATTTAACTAATTAAAAAAGCTTATAAAAAAATGCTTACTATATATTTTAGCTAAACTAAAACATGCTAACTAGTAGCTTAATGTTATTAATAGCCCAAGCTAAAAAAAGATTATAATACTTATATAGCTAACTATATAAGTTGTTGCTTAGCAAAAGTATTTCGCAATAAGATTTCTAAAAAACTAAAGCTACTTTTTATTTTTAACTAAGTGTAGCACTACTTGGTAATTAATTTTAAATAAATGCTTAAAAACAAACATAGATATAATAATGCACTCGTAATAGTAAACCGTTTAAGTAAACGCGCATAAATAATTCTATGTATAATATATGCAACTGTAAAAAATGCAGCTAAAATATACTATAAAAGTTTTTTTAAAGTGTTTAAAGTGCTTATAACTATTATATTTAATTGTAGACCTTAGTTTATATTTTTATTTATAAAAGAATTATATAAGCTAATAAGTATAAAACATATATTAGCTTTAATAAATTACTACAAATTTATAAAACAAATAAAAATTATAAATAAGTATTTAAACTAGCGCTTGCGTTTTTATATAAGCTATTATTAAAATAACTAGTTTAAAAAACTACTTGCTATAAACTATGCATAAGCTTTTGTTCCTTATAAATTTATAAAATTATTACTTTATAAAATAAAGATGGGGTTTTTTATGCTTTTTTATTTTAATTAAGAAAACTAAACAACTGTAAAAAAACTTAATAATCTACTTAAAAAAAAAAGAACTTGCAAAAAAAAGCGTAAAACAAAGTACAAAAGATTGCTAATTATATAAATATTACAAAGTTATATTTAATTTAAACACAAAATAAAATAACCTAAGCAGCTAACTACTTAAAATATAATTTAGACTTTAATGTAAGCAATTATATGTTTATTTTTAAAAAATAACAATTATAGAAAACGGATTAACTTTTTAATAAACTAAACTACTTTATAATACAACAGAAGTTTAAAATCTTGTTTAAAAATAACAACTTGTATACGCTTAAAATGCTTGCCTTTTAAAAGTTAACAAATTATTATTACGCTAATTGCTTACGTAAATACTTAAATAACCTTTTATTAAAGCAAGCGTTTAAAAACTTAAAAGGAGAAATAGTTAAACCTAAAAGCAAAAAAGAATTCGTAGTAAAAAAAGTACAAGCATTTTAATTATATTATAAAAAGCTATAATATTAAGTTAACTAAAAGAAATAAGACTTTAATAATAAGTAGTACTTTGCTAAAAACTTTAAAAATAGCGCTTAAGCTTTAAAGAACTTTTATAACGCTAACTTTAATTTTGTAGAACTACTAATATAACTAGAAATATGGTTATAAGCAGCAGAAAAAAACTAGTTTAAAGAATTTTACCTTAATAATAATAAAGCAATAATAGCAAGGAAAAAAATAATATAACAAAAAAGTTATAATTAATTAATAAATACTATTAATAAATAGAAAAAAAAAACTAGAACTTACATAAAAATGGTAATATATAGTAAACTGTTAATTTAGCAGTAAAAAAACTTGCTTAGTAGCATAATAGCATAAAAGCTTTAACTAAAGCTAGCAAGTAAATACTTAAGGTTATCTTTTTTTTAATTAGAAAGCTGCTAAAAAGTCTGCTGTTTAAAGCGCAAAAATAGCTGTTTTTTTTTACTTTTTTTTTCTTTTTTTAAAAGGAGGTAGTTACAGTATAGTAACTAATAGCCCTATAGCTTATTGTTTTAATGTAGCTTAATAAATATAGCTACGCTATACTTTAATGTAGCTAAGTTAGCTTATATATATGCATAAACTACCCATTAATGCATAAACCACTTATTGGTTATACATATTGTAATTTAGCTATTTAGCTACTTTTTATAAACTACTTTATAAAATAGCTCTTTTTTTTTTTATACTTAGATTTTAATACAATTCCAGCTTTTTAGATAAAGCTCTGTTTTCTGTAATAGCTCAACGTATAACAAAAGCTAAGCAAAAATAAGTTTTAAGTTAAATTAATAGTAGTAGCTTTATTATTAGCAAAAATAAAAATACTACTTTTATTAATTAAGCACTAATAAAATTAACTTCTTTAAATAAGCAATTAGTTAAAGCTACGTTTATTAATAACAAAAAAATTCTTTATATATATTAAAGCGTTTTCATTATATAAAAAAAAATAATATTTATAAAAACAAAAGCTATACATAAAAAAGCATAAGTTAATTTTTGTTAATAATTTAATAACTAGCGCTTTATTTTATAATATATTTATAAAACTTATATACTTCTTAAAATATAGTCAATATATTATTATATTTATAAATATTACAACTTTAGTATTTAAGTTATATTAACTATAAAAGCAAGCAATAATAATATAAAAAGCTACTTTTTAAATAGCATAAATTATTTATATAGTTTTATTAAAGCAATACAAAAAATAATAGCTAACTAAAAATATAACTTTAAACAAGCTTATGCTTAAAATAAAGTTTTAATTTAACACAAATATTTATTATTGTTTTTTAATTACTTAAATAAGCTTTAAATAGTTATAGCTTTAAAAAAGCTTAACTTATTTAATTAATAATATTAAATTGCTTATAAAGCTATACTAAGCACAAATAACTTTTTTTTAATAAACATTAAACATTACATTAATAACTGTTTAGTTTTTATTAAACTTAAAATTTTATATTATTACAAGGTTTACTTTAAGCTAATATATATAAGCTTTTTTAATAAATTAAACATTTATTTATGTTAAAAGTTGCAAAAATTGTTATTAAAAAATATATATAAACAAATTTATAACTTTAAAATTACTATAATGCTTTATAGTTAACTAAAAAACTTTGCAAAAGCAATTTTTAGTAAGCTTATAATTAAACTAAGTAAGCTACTAAATAAAGCTTTAAAAAAACAGCTAATAAACTAAAAACAAAGTTATTTACTAAGTAGCTAAAACAAATTAACTTTAGCTAAGCTTAAGTAAAGCAAAAGCTAATATAACAATGCTAAAAAAAGTAATAGTTATTTTTTTACTTAGCGTTAAACACATAATTAATTAATAATGCTTAAAATAAAAAAAACTATAAATAGCAAGTTTAGCAAGCATTAAATACAGCTTAATATTTAAAAGCAAAAAAATCAATAAAAGCTAAAATAATTAAATCAATAAATATTTAATATAACTGTTTATAGTAGTTTAATAATATTTTACAAATAAAAACTACTATTATAACATATAAAATGTTAATATTTAAAAGCTAATACGTTATATAAATAGTTTATTATAATATTTATATTAAAAAGTCTACATAAAAATAATACTATTAAAAAAGAATTAAGCTAAAAATCTAATTAGTTGCATAAAAGTAAAAAATAGGTTTATTAAAGCAAAAAGTACTATAAAGTCCGTTTTTTAATTAAGCTAATAAAAGCATTATATATTTATAAAATCATATGTTTGTATTAATTCTTCATATATTTATATTAATTCCCATATTTAAAAATAAAGCAAACTTTTTTAAATATAATAATTTAAATAAAAAATAAACAATATAAACTAATAAATAATTAGTTATTTTATTTATATAAACTAAAATTAATATTAAATAAAAAAAAAGCTATTTTTTTTAAAAAAAAATAATAATATATTATTATAACTACATAAATAAACTAAGCATATTTAAATTAATAACTATAAAACAATTAATTAAATTTTGCATAATATTTTTATAACTTATGCTAAAATTTTAAACATTATTTTTAAAGTTAAAATTATTATATATAAATATAATACTTAAATTATAAATAATATACTTTAAGTTAAACTATATATTTATTAATTTAAATATTAAAACATTAGCTAATTAATTGTTATATATATAACTTTATTTAGTTATTTTATTTAGTTATTTTAAAATAAACTTATAGCTAATATATATTTTAAATTAAGCAAAAGTATTAATTATTTAAGTTTATATTTTATTATTATAAAAATAAATACTAATAAATTACTATAAAAAATTGCTTATTAAAAATATATATATATTTAATAATAAAGCTATAATTATATATGCTTTAATAATATAAAAAAATAATATATTAAGTTTAGTTATGTTATAAAATTTATGTTTAATTTGCTAATTTATAAAAATAGTTAAAAAAAAAGCAATAAAATATAAAAATGCGTTTTAAATTTAAAACTAAAAAAAATAAAATAACTTTTTAATTTATTATATATTATAAACATTTTTAACTTAATAAAGCTTTTTACTAAAAGCTTTAAATGCTTTAAAATTAAATTTAATAAAAGTTAATTATTTAAATAAAATAAAACGCTTGTTTTAAAATATAAAAATGTTAGTAATATTATAACTTGGATTGTTTTTTTTAAATTTTATTTAAATATTAGCTTTTTAAAAATACTATTAAACTTCAAAGTTTTTTAATATATTAATTATTTTGCATATTTATAGCTTTAATTAATTATTAGTTATAGTTTATAATAAAAGCTATTTTTTTAAAAACTAATAAAAATTATAGCTTTAATTATAATTATAATATTAATACTTTTATATATTTGTTATAATTTATTATTAGCATATAAAATTAAATTTTTTATTTAAGTTATTACTTTTATAATTAAAATTATTTTTAAAATTAAAAGTAATAAAAATAGTATTAAAAAAGTTAGTTAATTTAAATATAAAAAGTAGCATAAATACTAGTATAATAAACTATATAAGCAAGCAAAATAATTGCAAAAAAAACAATAATAAAAAAAACAATATTTTAGTTAAAAAATTTATAGTATATAATATAACAAAAACGAAGCGTTAAAAAAATACAAAAAAAATATAACTATAACGTGGTTTATAAGCAAATAAACTATTTAAGCTAGTAAACCACTTTTTACTAGTTTGTTATATTTAATTATTAATAATATTATAACTAAAGTAGTTATTATTAAAAATTAATTAGATTTTAATTTATTACTTGTTTTTATATTTTTATTACAAGTTTTTGCATTATAGCCGGTTTTGCTGCACTATTTATATTATTGCTAGCGCAGCATACTTAGTTTATTACTACTATAATTTTTCGACGTTTATAACTGTACTAAGTTTTATGTATTCTTTTAAGCAATTAAATCTATTGTATTTTTTACTATAAAACTTTCTTTATTTTATAAGCGCTTTTTTTTATTTTTTTAATGCTTGCTAAGTGCTTTATTTGCTTTTTAAAGCTTTTAAACTTTATTCTTTATAAAGGTAACTTAATACGCTAACATTTAATTTAACTTTGCAAGCTAGTTAACAGCTTTTAAAATTAGCTCTAGAAAGCTTCTTTAATAATTAAAAATTTAGCTTTTAATAAAAGTTAACTGTATGCTTGCTTTTTTAACGGTTTGTAGCGTTTAGAAAACTTAAGGTTTTAGTAAGTTAATAATATTAAAAATTAGCGTTAATAACTATAATTGTACATTTAGCTTTAAAATTATAGCTTGCAAATTATAAAATATTAAACTTAACCTTTGAAAACCTTTTTAAATATTAAATTCTAAAAAAGTAACAAAAAAAGCCTTTTTAAACGCAATAAAAAACTTAGGCTTAATAATATAATTAACATATAACTTAACAAATTTGTTAATTTAATAATTATACGCTTGCTTTAAAACGCTATAAAGCTTAATGTTAAATAGTTAAATTAAATGCAACAAATAAAAAAGCAAAGCAATAATTATAATATACTATTTTTTGTAATACTTTTTAAACTTAGCTAATATGTAACTTTTATACTAGTTTAGCACTAATAATTAATATTTGCTTACTTAAAACAGCTAAATATGTTTTTTAAAGTGTTTTGCTTATTTTAATTTTATATTATTATTTATTTATTTATTTAAACTAGTATTAAGTACTTAATTAGTTAAAAAGTTAATATTTTAGTATTAATACTTAAAATAGTAAACTTTTTAAAAAACAATATAAAGCAAAATAAATAAACCGCGTAAATTAATTAAACAAATTGCTATTAATTATTTTTTATTACTAAGCTATACTGCTTTATGTTTTTTACGTTAATTAGTACGTATAATAATTATATATAAGCAAATTTAGCTTATTATAAACCTAGTTTTATTAAAGTTTTAAACATTATTATTATAAATGCTATATTATGTTTTTATACACATATAACGCTTAAACTACGCGCTAATAATTTTTAAATCTTTACATAATGCTTTTTAATAATTATAAACATACGTAAACTGCAATTTAAGCTTTTTATAACAATTAATAAAGTTATAAGCCTAATATTTACTAATAAGCAGTTCGTTTTGCAAATTGCATAAAAAATCAGCTATATTTTTTATAAAAGCATAAGCAAAGAAATATTCTTGCTTATTTAAATTAAAAATATACTTAAAAAAAACATTCTTTTTAATTAAATCGAGTTTATATATATTAGCGCGGGTTTTGTTTCAGGCAGTATAACTGTTTATTTTGTTATATAGTGTAATGTAAAAAATATTGTAAATTTTGCAAATATGTTAAACACTAAGTTTTTAAAATAACTAGATAGCTTAAAAAGCTAATTGTAATCTAGCTTTAATTGAATTGTTTAACATTCTATTGTTAATAAATTATTACGCAACAAAAGAAAAATATACGCGTTGGGGTAAAAAGTAGTCCATTTACTTAGATAGTCCACTTGCTTATAAACCATGTTATATAAAATATAATAATTAATTAATTAAGTACAACTTTAAACAAATTTAAAGTTACTACATAAATAAATTATAGTGTGTTATTTTTTAAATAAAAACATAAACAAAAAAATTAATATAGTTGCTTTAAATTAAAATTCTAAGTTTATATTAAAAAAAGTAAGAAAAATTATAATTAGTAAAAAGATAGTATAACTAAAGAGGTATAAACGCAAGGATTATTTTAGTTTAAAGCACTTAAGATAAAAATTATATACTTTAATATATAATTGTGTTTTTATTTACTTATGTGGCTTTTAAGTAGCATAAGCTATAATGTATATTATATAATAGTTGCTATATAAAAACCTAAAAAACACAAACTAGCTTTACTTAAATTAGTAGTATTTATACTAAAATAAAGCAGTACGATCGCTATTAATTTACTATATTATTTTAATTGCAAGGAGATAAGTTATAACTTATGCATTTAAGCAATTAAGTCATATATAAATTAAGAAATAAAACCATTAATTAAAAAGCTATTTAACAATATAAAATAAAGCAACTGTAGCTATTTTTTATTATTATATATATATTAGTTAAATTTATACTTTAAAGTTTAGCGCAATATTTATACTTTTATTCTTACTAGCTAACTTAGCTTAAATTTACTTTAGCTAGCTAGTTAGCTTATTTAACTATTTTATTTTACTTTAATTTTCCTTTATTAAAATATAGCTGCTTTTAGTTTATTTTAATACTTATAATTATAAAGTTTTTTACTTTTATTAGCGTTTTTTAAACAGAGTTAATATTATTTTTTCTTGTTTATTTAGTTTTATAAGTTTTTTTTTATTTTTTTTGCTATGTTTAAAAGTAGCTTAAGTTTTAATGCTTATAAAAGCATTATAGCTTTATTAAAACTAGTTTTAGCTTTTTTATATATTTAGATATATAAGTAAAAGCTTTTAAAAGTGCTTAACATTTTTTTTGTATAAGTGCTTATAAAAAGTTTATACTTTTTTTTTTTAAATTATTAAGCTTAGCTGAGTTTTATATTTAGCTTATTATATTTAAAAAGAAAAATATTTGCAAGAATATTTATAGTAAAATAACTTTATATTATTAAAACGTTTTTGTATTGCTTATAATAGGACTTTTTTAGTATAATTATTAGTTTTTTTTGCTAGGAACTCTTTTTGTGCTTTAAAGTAAAAAGCACTAAAAAAACAAAACAATTAACTTTTAGCTTTTTTTTTAGTGTTTTTTTTTTGCTTTATATATTTTTAATGCTTAATAGTAAAAAAGCTAGCTTATTAAATCTAAAAAGTATTACTTTTAATGCTTATAGAAGTTTATAAAGCTTAGCGCTTATTATAAATAATAAACATAAATTTTTTTATAATTTAAAGCTAAAGTGCTTTTTAAAGTTTTTTTTTAAAAAGTAAACAAGCTATTTATAACTTTTTTAATTATTAACTTTTTTTTTTAAATACTAGCTTATTAAGTTGCAAAATATATAATATAAATATAAAGCTTTAATAAATCTATATATATAGTTATTACGCTAACAAAAGTAAAAAAGTATAAAATAGCTTAATATAACTTTTATATTAAAGTGCTTTATTATTTAATACTTTTGCAATTTTTAGAAAACTTGTTTGTTATTTTTATTAATAGCATGCTTAAAGTTTAAAATATATATTACTTTTAAAACAATATTAATAAAAATAATAATTTAATAATTATTTAAGTAATACTTTATTATAAAATATTTTAGTTAAAAGGTTTTAGCAATTATTATAGCTTATTTTATATTTTGCTAGTTTATAAGAAAATCTTTTATAAACTAGCTATACTTAAGTTTAATACTTATTTTTAAAGCTTTAACCTTTTTATTTATATATAACTAAAGTAATATGTTTAGCAAAGCTTTTATTTTGCGCTTATTTAGTTATTTTTTAGCGTTTAGCTTTATAAAAATATTTATAATATAAATAGCTTTAATTTTTTATTTTGTTATGTTTATTTTTGTTACGAAATAGGCTAACTAGGCCGGTTAAAAGCTAGGTGTAAAGAAAGCATGCGTAAAAGAAGTCTTATTTATTAAAAAGATATATATTTAAACTACTATAAAGGTTTAATGTATAAACTTAATAAACTTAAGCGTTAAGTTTATTAAACTTTAAACTTAATAAACTTAAGCATTAAGTTTATTAAGCTTTAAACTTAAAATAATATAGCGTTAAGTTTATTAAAAAAAGCAACGTTTATAAATTATTACTATTGTTTTTTTTGTTTATATAATTATGCACTTTTTATATTTAGTTATTTATTTAGTTTTTAGCTTTTTAGCTATTAATTTTTTATAACTACTAAGCATTAATATATTTATTACTTTTAATTTTTTAAAACTTTTATTAATGCATAATAATAAAAGTACTTTAAAAACTTTTTTAATAAATTATTATTAAAGATTTTATTATTACTTATAAATTAAAACCTTAAAAGTAAACTTGTTATATTAATATATAATAAGTTTATTATACTTTAATAGCTTTTTAATTAATAAGATTTAATATATAAAAACAAATATTAGTATAAAAAGTTAAGTAATAAACAATGTACAAAATAAACTTTTAAAAATATATTAAAAAAATATTTAAAAAACAAAAATGCTAAATAATATTATATAAATAAACTTTATTTAATAATTAATAAATTAAATTTAAGTTATATTATTAAAAATAAAAAGTTAAAAATTAAGTTTAAAAATTTTAAAGATTTTTAAAACTAATAATATATTAAAACAATAAACTTTAATATTTTTATTAGCTATTTTTATTAAAAAAAAAGCAATAGCAAAAAAAAAAAAGTTAAGCAATAATAATAAAAAAGAACTAATATTAATATTAATACTATAAAGCAAACTAGTTGCTTTAACTTAAAAAACAGTTTAAATATTAAATATTATAACTTTTAAACTAGCATAAATATTAGCTATAATAATTAAAATAATAATAATAACTATTATTATAATAATAAGTTAAAGTTTTAAATAAATAATTATATTATAATTAATGCTAATATTATTACTAGCAAATTTAATATTTATTTTTATTATTATTATACTTAAAGTAATAACTTAAAATAAAAAACTTAACTTTTTATTATTATTGCTATTTTTACTATTAAGATTATTTATAATATTAAAAATACTAAACATTAAAAATTTTAAACTTATTGCTTTAAAGCTTTATAATAAATTTATAAATATAAAAGCTTTTTTAATTTATATTAAACTTTATTTAAAATAATATTTTATTACTATTATAAAAAAAAATCAAAAAGTAATAATTATTTTATAATTTTTATTAAAAAAAATATTAAAATAGTTTTAATTTATTTTAAAAGATTTTTTAAAAGCTAATAAATTAATTAACTTTAAGCTAAAAACAAAAAAAATTTTTAAAAACTATATTAAGTTTAAAAATTAAATAAAAATATTATTTAAAAATATTTAAAAAGCAAAATACGTAAAAAAAGCATTTTATTGCTTAAAATAAATAAAAGCAATAATAAATTATGCTATAAAATTTAAACAATTAGTAATAATTTTAAAATTATTTAAGCTTGTATTATTTTATTTATTTTATAATAAACTTAAAACTTAAGTTTAAAACAAACTATATAAAATAAATAAACTAGCAAAAATTAATATATATATTAATATAGCTATTATAATTAATTAAT